>QRFJ01000567.1:487497-514922 GCA_006176705.1 Cocos nucifera
CATAATTAGCTATATCAGTTACTTTAGCAAAAGAATTACCTGTCTGGCAATTGCTCGTATCGTGTCCTCCTCCACACAGGTCATAGGTGATGCTCTGAACATGCATAGCTATTTTCTTCAAGTTGTTGACTTCAGCTCTAAGGGCTACAATTTCAGCTAGTAAGATTAGCACGCAATCTACTCCCTGCACAACTGCTAGTCTTTTTGGCCTCATGCATTCTATCTGCCACTGATAGCTATTTGATGCCATCTCATCGATTAGATAGAAGGCTTCTTCCTCCATTTTTTGATTTATTGTTCCTCCTGCTGCTGCATCAATCATAGAATGATTAGTAGGAGATAAACCATTATAGAAAGTTTGTACCTGAAGCCATACGTGTAGTTGATGATGTGGACATCTCCTCAGCAATTCCTTGAAATGCTCCCAAGCCTCATACAGTGTCTCCATTTCCATCTACATGAAAGAAGTGATATCGTTGTGCATCTTGACAGTCTTGGATGGTGGAAAGTACTTGGCTAAGAATTTTTGGGCTAGGACATCCCAAGTTGTGATAGAACCTGTAGGAAGAGAATGAAGCCAACTTTTAGCTTTGTCCCATAAAAAAAAGGAAATAACCTTAATCTAATAGCATCATCCGGCACCCCATTAATTTTAAAAGTATCATAAAGTTTAGAAAAGTTAGAAATATGGGCATTCAGATCATCATGCATGTGTCCACTGAATTGGTTAGTTGATTGAATCATCTGGATCATCGCTAATTTTATTTCGAAGTTGTTTGCTCGCACTGATGGTCTCCTAATGCTCAAAGCTACATCGGCTATAGATGGTGTGATGTAATCGTTTAATGGACGATGTACTGGTCGAATAGCTTCATGCTGTCCTTCGATCACCATATCCAATCCTAAATTGTGTCGTTAGGATCTTCAACTACCATGATTCTTTTTTGTTGTAGTCTTCTAATGGTTCTTTCAATTTTTGGATCTAAAGGTAGTAAGTTACTATGTCCAGTATGTGTCATGCACTGAACAAAATTTTTTTAAAAATAGTAAAAATTAAAAATAAAATTCTAAAGTAAAGCTAGGATCAAAATTTTAAAATTATTGTAGACACAATCCCCGGCAACGGTGCCAA
Organism: Cocos nucifera; assembly: GCA_006176705.1. NCBI lineage: Eukaryota > Viridiplantae > Streptophyta > Magnoliopsida > Arecales > Arecaceae > Cocos > Cocos nucifera. Next base: position 488,630 of record QRFJ01000567.1, read on the forward strand.
AAACTTGATGTGTGCTAATTTATAGCTATGGTAAGTGCACCAGTCGATCAAGTAATAAAGTAAATGAGTAGAGTATCATCCCTAGAGGATTGGAAAATAAGTACTGAAAAGCTTTTTTCTATGCTTTATTTAGAAGACCGATTTATGAGAATAAGAAATTAAAGAATAAAATAAAGAAATAATTAAAAATTTTAAGAAAATAAAGAGAGTGTAATTATTAGGATTTTAAACTTAAGAGCAATGTGTTACTAAGGCAATCGATTCACCAACTCAGTCAATATAATATTCAGGTTATTAGATTAATTTTATTTCATGTGACGGTGCAGTCTCCTAATTTATTCACTATCTTTTGGTCCAGGCATAGCAAAACTATCAATATTTATTAATTACCCTTTGGTCTAGGTGTAATTTAAATAAATATTAATGCATTAAGTTTTATGAAATCCTCTAATTAAAATATGCTACATCCAAAGTGCACTAAAATTCCTTCATGCATATGAATTCTAATTTGATTCATAATACAAGATTTATAATCAAGAAGTAATAACATAGATGTACTTGGTCCATAACATCTATGTTCATCAGATCAATTAGAAGATAGCCAGTAATCAAAAGCATTAAGATTAGATTTATATACTCCTCATGAATAAAATTTAAAATTAAAAATAAATCATACTTAATATTGCATCAAAAGAGTGGCTACACCTTAGCCTTAGTAAAAGAAAATTTAGTTCATGATAACAAGTTCAAAAATAGCAAATAAAATAAAAAGCATAAAGAAATTAGACTATTTTGATTGCTGAAATTGATTGTCCGTCGCTCTTGGTGTGAAGAACTTGGTGAAAAAGAAGAAGCTCCTTGATCACTATTCTGATTGTCGGAAGAAAAATTAAAAATCCTTCCTTTTCTCTCAAAAATCTCTCTTCTCTTTCTACCTCTCTCCTCTCTTTCTCTTCTTTTTCTTTTCTTTTTTACTGTCTCTCCTCTTTCTCTTCTTTTCTTTTCTTCGGCAATAGACCTTTTTATAGGCTAAGAGGTGGATTTTACATTGAAATCCTCTTCAAAATTAGGTTTAAAACTCTCAAAATAACTCAAAAAGAATCCTGGATCAATTCTAACCATTGGATATTGATCAAATAGTTCAAAAATTGCTTAAAAATCCTTTAAAATATCTCAGATCAAGTCAAAATTCATGGCAGCCATCGAATCAGTTGTTGGATTGAATTTGGGCTGTTAGATCATGCATAAGGAAGCCTCTAATTCTTAGTTTTAAAGTTAGGATGAATCTCAACCATTGGATCTCGATCGAGAGCTGCGGATGCCGTTCGTTAGCGCATGCATTTCGACCGTCCGATCAAATCCCAGTGAAAGGCACCCATCGAATCGGACAAAATTCCCAAATTATCCTCTACAGACCATGTGCGAGCCCAGTGTTGCATGGACCGCCGCATTCTTCAGCCAATCGGAGCATGCTTTTCCATGTGAAATTCTCGAAATGTCCTCCAAACGGTCCACCGAAAGTCGCAAAAAATGCTGATGTCAGCCTAGCATCAGCAGGTCGGTCTACTGGGTGCGGTCAAATTGAATGGTCTACTGAGCCAATTTTTCTAAATCGGTTTGAATCGGACCGACTTCTTCTTCTTCTTTTTTTTTGAAATTTAATTTCGAGCTCGTTTGAAGTCCATTTTGTCTGAAATTTATTTCATCTGAATCAGAAAAATAAGATCTTCATATTGGTGGCCTTCTTTCCTATATAAGATTAATAAAAATATCAATTTTTAAAAAAATAGATTAATTTATTTTATAATTTATACTTTTATTAGTATATTTTTATCACTTATCAGATATCTCAGACCTTCAGAAGTCGACTTTACATTATGAAAAGTGCATGAAAGAATCTACGAAAGTCATGTAGGAGCCAAATCCTTATCACATAGAATACTTCAGTAGGATTACTATTGGCCAATCTTGTACCATGATTCTATAGAGTATATTAAAAAATGTGACTGCTATCAGAAAAGTATAAATATTCAAAGACAGCCAGCTTCTGAACTTACACCCCTGAGCGCTCCGTGAATGTTTGCTCAATGGGAGATGGACATACTCGAGCCTTTTCTCATGGCATAGGAATAGCACAAGTTCCTCTTGGTGAAAATAGATTATTTCACAAAATGTGTTGAGGCTAAACCTCTAGCAAAAATCACTGAAGCAAAAGTGCAGGACTTCATTTGGAAGTTGATTGTTTGCAGATTTGGCTTGCCTCAAACCCTCATAACAGATAATGGACGGTAGTTTGCTAAAGCAAGATTTGCAAAATTCTATAAAAATCTAAATATCTTCCTATTGCTTCACGTCGGTAGCTTACCCACAGGCAAATGGGAAAGCTGAAGTGAACCAAACCAAATCCTACTTATAAGGCATCAAAGATAAGACTCAAAAAAGCAAGAGAAGGGCCTGGGCGGATGAACTCTATCATATTTTGTGGGCATACCGCACTATCCAAAGGCTGCTGACTTAAGGAGAATACTGTTTGCCTTAGCTTTTGGAACAGAAGCGTAGTCATCTCGATCAAACTCAAACCTTTCCATCAGTGCGCGTAGTGGTTTTCAATGAGCAGCATAATTTGCATAGGACCTCAGATCCAATTTCGACCTACTAGAAGAAAAAAGAGAGAAAGTCCAAGTTCGGATGGCAGCTTATACGCGAAGGATAGGTCCGATACTATAACTCTAGAGTCAGAGGTAAAATATTCAGAGTGGGAGACTTAGTGCTTGGATGAGCCACCATCTCTCAGTCTCAGAGACAGGAAAAGCTTATCTCCAAATTGGGAAGGACCATATGAAGTAGAGGTGGTCATTCGGCCTAAAACTTATTGCTTAAAGGAGCTTGGATGAGCAATATTCTCACGACCTTGAAATTTAGAAAATTTAAGAATATACTACCAATAATTCATCTTCAAATAAAACTCCTCTATTTCAATATGATTATTTTTATTGCAACAATCATGTGATGATGGGAAATAACTCTCCAAAATAATCAAAAGTGATCATGTTAGGAATAGAAGGAGAATCTCATCCTAATATGAGCAAAGTCGAAGGCTTCATTAGTCTAAGATGAGATGAGGAGAGAGATCCTGACAATGGTCCTAATATGCCCTTATAGCCATGTTAGAAATAGGAGGATGATCTCATCCTAACATGAGCAAAGTTGAAGGCCTCGTTAGTCTAAGACAAGATAAGGAGAGAGATCCTGATAATGGTCCCTAATGTACCCCTACAGCCATGTTAGGAATATCCTAATGGAGCAAAATCGAGGATCTCATTCTAACAGAGAAGGGGAGAGGTGAGCAAAGTCGAAGGCCTCGTTAGTCTAAGACGAGATGAGGGAAGAGATTCCGACAATGGCCCTAATGTGCACCTACAACCATGTTAGGAATAGGATGAGGACCTCGTCCTAATATAAGCAAAGTCGAAGGCCTCGTTAACTTAAGACGAGATGAGGGGAGAAGCCCTGATAATGACCCGAATGTCCCCCTATAGTCATGTCAAGAATAGGAGAAGAACCTTGTCTTGACATAAATAAAGACCTTCGATTACCTAAGGCAGGAGGAAGGACCTCATCTCGATGAAAGGATGAAGGAAAATTAATGGAGTAGAACATGAAGGGATAAATCCATCCTAGTGTAGGTGAAAAATCTCTGGTTATGAAAAGACAGGAGAAAAACTATTTTTTCGACAATCACTTCAATAAATGTCAAAGCAGAAGAGAGAAATGAAAAAATCAATAGGCACAAAATACAAACAAAGTAAAAACATGATCGGAGAGAATATCCCTTCATTAAAATTGAAGTTCATTCCAAAGTAAAGGTCCACAAGATCATGTACAAAAAAGAGAAAAGGAGAAACGATAAAGTCCTAAAGTGGCCAAAAACCCTCAAACTTTGGATTGTCGATCCTCGTCATCATAAGAGACTGCTTTAGCCTAAGAATTTCCTCAAGCTCCTTCTTCTTATGTAGACCATCTATATACATTCTGTTAACATGCCCGAACTTGTCCTCAAGCTCCCAGTGCTGCTTCCTTTGAACCTTCGACTTAACCTCGACATCCTTAACGGCTTGCTGCTCGTACGATAGCTGGATCCTCAGCCATTGAACCTTAGCCATCCCCCTCCCCACCGCTTTTGAATGCTCGCCCAGAGTCCTCGTTAAGGAGGCAATCTGCTCTGATCTCCCACTCACGTTGGGTTGGTGACAGTCATCGAGTTATTTTTGGAGCTGGATCACCTCGCTGTTAGCAGCACGAAGCCTCTGCTCAAGTTGGGATATCCTCTCACTCCAACCCAATCGATAGGTATCATAAGTGAGCTCGGTGTCATGCAGTTGCTTTTGAAGCATAGAGAACCTCTTTGACCAATCCCATTCATATCGAGACTTGTCAGTAGACCATGGTGAACCCCCCTCTAGCAGATGGATCTTCTCTTTTGCCGCCTTAAGATCGGTTTCGAGAGAGCTGATCTTCGCCATTAGTACCTAGGATTTATCACTGGCATTTTTCTTAAGGTCGACAATCTCCTCAAAACTACCTTTCTGGATGCTGAAGCTCGCAGAGTCCTTCATGTGCAAATTATGGAGGCAAGTGATCTCTTTGGTTGCCTTCGAAGCATTTCTCTGAGAAGCTTGAAGGATGTCCTCCATCCTCTTCAACTTTCTCTTCAGATGGTGTACTTCCTTTTTCAAGTTTTTTATTAGAGGTCTCAACAGAACTCCCTGAGGCAAGGGGTCGGCATCGACTGGGGATGGTGGGTTATGACTTTGATTATTAAAAGAATTCTGGATAACACATGACATAGCACCAATATAAGGAAAGGCATGGACAAAAGTAAGTTTGCTTTCATTTAACTAAAAACTTTCAGGTACAATAATAATAATAATAATAATAATAATAATAATAATAATAATAATAATAATAATATACAACTATCAAAGGCCTCTAACCTCTGGAGGAGAAGCAGCGGGAGAGCTTAGCACTCTAGGGACAGTTGCGGGCTCAGGAGCAGGTTCGATCGGCACTTCGGTAGCAACCTTAGGCTCCTGTGCAGGCTTGGGCACCTTAGCAGTAGGCTCAGAGGAGTCAGGGACCACTTTGGTGGGAGAGGAGTTAGCTGTAGCTCCGAACGGCCCCGCTTCTTCGTCGGACTCCTCTTCCAGGAATCTAAGTCAAGCTCAAGAAACCTCCGGGCCACCCTACCTTCATAGAGTTTGAAGCCCTTTATGAATGCTTCCTGGCTGAACATGATGTTCAAGTCCTTCATTGCGGAGGAGGCTTTGAACTCCTCCATGGCTCGGGCTATCCCCTTCGAAGCAGACTTTGACATTTGAGCCTCCAACTCGATGACACTGGTCTTGGCCTCCTTCCTTTTCCCCTCCTTCAGGATCAATGCAGCCTTGAGCCCGATTGAGATGAGCTCCTCCTTCTGAAGCACCCATCAGAGGTTCTCGTTTTCCACCACCTTCTCCTCCACTAGGTGCTCAGCCTTGGCGACCTTCCCTTTCTGGCTACCGACCTCAGCCCGAAGGTCCCCCAGACCCTTAATGCTTCTGCCTCCTGACGATTTATCCTCTTGAGGCAAGCCAGTATGTGATGGCCCAATTGCCATGGATAAGTTACAGTATGATAAAAAGCAATAGTGATAAACACATATATATGATAAAAGAGAAATGCAGGAAGGTGACTACCTTGAGGAAGGTTCCAAGGGATTCTCAGATGAACTGCATCTAGTTGAGGTCGGCTAGGTGGTCCACCTCTTCGGTCATGGCAAACTTGTTGATCAAATCTCTGGATTGTTGAAGGGGTCTACCCCCAGAATGTCGCCCTCACAATCACTTGACCCACGTAGACGAGCCTTTCAAGGACCACCTTCACGACAGCGGCCCTCTTCTTCTTCTTATCATCTCCGACCCCTTCTGCCCTCTCAATGAGGGGCTCTAGCACTGGCCCTCCAGCATGGAGGCCTGAGGGTGTGAGAGGCTGAGGGCCCACACCTCCGACATTGCCCCTAGTGATTGAAAGGACCTCGATGCTCAGAGTGACTTCGAGAGTGGCCACGAGGATATACGAGACCTCAGAGCTAGGGCCACCGACCTTCGCCCTTTTTAAGCTTTCGCCTGGAGCCACCCCCTTTCTCTTCTTGGCATAAAGGCCCTTGGCAAGCCTCCTGGCGACGTTGGAGTCCATTTCTGTAGTAAAGAAAGAATCACGATCAACCAAGGTATGCATCAAATTTCATAAGAGTCCATACATGTATACAAATATGTTTAATATCGGCGGGATCAAGAGGGCTCAGACCAAGGTTAAATAAGATCTGTTCCTTCAAAAGCTTGGGGAGACTGGGAGCTCGGTATGCCTTGAGTCTGTTAGAAGACTCGAGGTCGGCTCCATCTAAGCTAGGAGCTCGATGGACGAATTCCCTAAGAAAGCCCTAGGGAGGAAGGTCAAGCAATAGGATGAAGCATTAGATGAATAAGTACTTCTAATTTCAGTTATGAATGAAAGGAGTGTCTTTCTGCAATCCCTTCTTACCGAACTGAGGAAAGAAGTACCACCAGTTATTTATGGAAGGATGATGTTTGAAGGTGTAGAAATTATGGAATAGAGAGACTGTTGACTGAACTTCGGTCAGGCAATAGAGGAAAAGAAAATTGATTACGAACCGAAAGGAGTTTGATACTATGGAGGCAAAGGAGATGTTCAAAAAGCAAAATAGGGTAACTACGAAGGAAGGTGGTGGAAGTCAAAGTCCAGCACGCAAGACTTCAAGATATAAACAAAATCAATCGGTCGGAGGCAAACTGGCATGGTCGTCTGACCCTGGGATCTCAAGATAGTACTCCAGTAGGAAGCATACTATATCCTGATTAGGGAGAGATCATTCAGGGTGAGGATGGAAGGGATGGTGTTCGGAACAAAAGGCTGATAGGACATGTTTCTAGGCTCAACCTTGGTCAGGGGGCAGGGTCTAGGAAGGCCGATTCAGATGAGCTCCAGGAGCTGGTGGATTGGAAAATTTTGGAAGACATGTAGATCAAAGTAAACCCCTTGAAAAATCTTGAAAAGTAGGAAAAATCGAAGTGCAAAAACTTGTATGGAAAAATCAAGAGAATAAGAAGTAAAAGAGGCAAGAGGAATTGAAAACAGGTGTTGAGGAGCTAATCTAAGCTAGTTAAGAATGACAAAGGGGCAACGAGGGTGGTGAGAATCAGATAGAGGAACACCCAGAACCATGGAAGATGAAGGGAGGGATTGAAGATCTCGGACGAAAAAAGAACGAATGCCAAAGGAAGAAGAAGACTTAGGCAAGAATAGGTTTCGGAGGAGGGAAAAGACCTTAAATAGCTAAGGAGACCCCAATATGGTTATGATGATAGATCTTGTTTGGCCGGATCGTGAGTGCCGCGTGTCCCACTCCTCATGGCAGAGTGATAGCTATGGGTGAGTCCTTAATTATGCCACGCCTAGGGCAGTGTCGTAGTGGGAAGCTTGAAGGACTGTCTACTTGAACTCATTTCAAATTTAAGGAACTTCGATGCCAGCACGGTAAATGCTAAAATGTCTCATCTCAATGAGCACGAAAAAAAAAAAACCTCTGACAGTCGCATCTACACTCCCATCCTTCGAACTTCGAACTCGAGTGTGGGGGGACTCTTGTTGGGGGCGAACCTACGCCTACCAAAGTTTGGCCAAATATCTGATTGCTGAATGATCCCGTCTGGTAGCGACCACCAAAATTGACCCCTGATCAAATTCACAAGCTCCCTTCAGAGTTTGCCTGGATGAGTTCGAATGGCTGAGGTGGCTAAGCTCTTCCACCCCAGATGGTCTGACTCCTTTCGAACTTCTCTGCCAGTCAAACTCCTTCATCGATCGAACTCCTTTCGGACATCTTCTTTGACTAGACTTCTCCACCTATCGGACTCCTCCCGAACTCCTCCCGAACTCCTCCTTCTATCAAACTCCTTCTAAACTACTTCCAATTGCCCAGAAGGATCTGAGCACTGACTCTCAATATGGTGAATGACGACCCATGCATAGTTGATCATGAGAACCTCCAAGCTCCTTAAGAACAACATCAATAAGGAACTCTCCATCGCCTACAGCCATTCCGTTCGAACTCTAGCTGGTGTGTCATGACAATAGACCATATCCTCTATAACAAACCCCATATGGCCTGAACGACCTACTACTCTGTAGTTGCGGCTATCACCATCAGTTTGTTACAAGCTCCATCTATAAAAGAGATCCTCTAGATACGTTTTCCCCAAGCCCTCTCCTTTATCCCAAAATTCTATAACTTTTTCTACTAAGCATTTCATTTCTATTGGCTGAAAGAGCTGATTTGACCATTGGAGGGTCCTTTTGGAGCTACCCCTCCTCTGGTTTGGACTTCTTTTGCAGGTCCTGATGGCAACCTCGACTTCTCCAGCTCCAGCCAGTTCTGGCGTCAACCAGATTCCGCACCAATAATATCCATTTAAGAATGTCATTTTCATATTCATCTACCATATTTTATAATCAAAATAGGCTGTAATAGTAAGCAATGTGCAGATAGATTTTAGCATGGCTACAGGCAAAAAAGTATCCTGATAGTCAATACCTTCACATTGACTATACTTTTTCGGTACGAGCCTTACTTTAATTGTCTCTACATTTCTATCGGCTCCTATCTTTTTCTTGAAGATCCATTTACACCCAATAGGTACTACACCTTCAGGTAGATCTACCAAGGTCCAAACTTGGTTTAAATGCATTGAGTCAATTTTTGACCTCATTGCCTCTAACCATTTTTTGGAGTCGATATCTGATATCACCTCATCATAGGTTTTGGGATCATCACCATGAACCTCATTTTTCATGAGAAACATTTTCTCTACATCCTCTTGAATAGTACCTAAGTATCTTTCAGGAGGATGGAAAATTCTCTTTGATCTATGAGATGGTGGAGGAAGTATTTGGACTAGTTCTAACTGATTGGGCTCCATAGTGTTGCCCAGAGGTGGCAACCCAAGAGGGGGGTGAGGGGGGGGGGTGTGAATTGGGTTTATAAAATTTTTGGCCAAATTTAACTTTACACAAGTATGTGCTTTACTTAACTAAATTCAATTCAATAAATTTAACTAGTGTATGCAATAGAATCAAGTGTGAATAAACTTAAGCAAGAGTTAATCTAAATTAGTAAGTAATAAGCAATTTGAAGCATGCAAGATAAGTAAGGCAATAAAGAAGAAAGCATAACACAAATGCACAAAAATTTTATAGTGGTTCGGTGCAATCCTGCACCTACGTCCACTTCCCAAGGTCTCCTTGGGAATTCTACTATAATCCTAGATTATAGTGCATTTATTTTAACTTGAGATCATAAATAAACCCAGTTGGTTTTACTGGGCTTACTAACCACAACCCCACACCAATAGTTTTTCTAGGATCACTATCAATTCGATTGATTTTCTAGGCTCACCAATCAAAATTTATACACCATCCAATTACCGACTTGGACAAGCCTACGCTCCAAGTTTCTTTCCTCCTAAAGAAACTTGTAAAGAAACAAAAAATACAACTATAAAAATTCAGCATAAAACTAGTAGCAAAAAAGAACTCTTTTGATGTGCAGAGAAGATGCTGAATATATGTTCCTTGGTAGCTTCTCTTCTCTTCAAATGATGCTGAGAGACTTGCTTGACGTGTTGTGGAAGATGATTCTTGAATGTCCTCTAAATTTGAAGCTCAAATCTCTCTCTTTTCTCTTAATTTTGGATATTCTATGTAACTCCCTTTCCTTGAATGATTTTCTTTCTTCAATCCTTAATCTCTTAATCCAAAATAATAGGCATATATGAATTAAAGGATGAAATTGAATTTTCTTAGTACAAGTCAATTTGAATCTTTTAAATTATACAAGTTAAGACTGAAAATTTAAAAGTATATGAAAGCTCAATGGTATTATGCAATGAATGTTCATCGATATCATTTTCCAACATGAGTCACTTAGTAACTTTAAATAAATCAAAGTATTTCTCCTTCTTTTTCTTTCAAATTAAGCATATTTAACATAAAATTTAAATGAATTTCAATCATTTTATCATTTCTTCTTTAATGTTTTCTCCTCCTTTGTTTTACAATCATAACCACTTTCATAACTAAGTGAAATTTTAAGATCACAAAGCATTGATTAAGTGAGGCAAATCATTAGTTAATTCACATATCAAACAATCAGTCAAATCATTCATTGAAGTCTTAAATTTTTTTTTTTATATTAAATATTTTTATTCTTCTCCCATTTTAATGAGCAGATTTTTTTTTAATTTAATTTTTTAGATTATCAAAATTTAACATTATATTTATTTAAGTTATGATTCTTTAGAATTTGCTTCCCTTTACTTTTGTAGCAAAATCCAAAATTAAAGATATAAAATGATAATAAAACATCAAGCAATTTCAATTTCAATATTGATCAAGGCATCACATTTTTCAAAAGAGAAATATCTTTTTCATTTACTCCAAAAGTTGTTTACATGAACTGATTACATATGAGGTCAAAAATGCAAACTCCTATATTTTGACAAAAAGTGGATTGCTAAGAAGCTCTAAGGCTATATGAGTAATGTCCTAGCATCTTAATTGAAAGGTTCTGGCTTTAAGAACTAGGATCAGACGAAGAAGAAGAAGATGGTCCAACATCTATAGAAGGCTACTCAGAAGCATCTGTCCTCACAGTAAAGATCTCCTAAATCAGTCGAGCAGTCTCCTTTATGAGCAATGACATGGCCTTTAAGGTGAATTGCTGAATCTCTGAGCTGATAGTTGCCACGATCCTCGAGGAGACCCTCTCAATCAATAAGTTCTTGTCCAATCTGGAGTGCGGTCTATTTGAGCTCTCTGGATGGTCCACCGGTGCCTCTATAGTCTTATAAGACTACTCTATCGGTGGTGCTAGCTCTGCTGGCTCCTCCATCTAAATATCCACCATCGGTATAATAAATGGAGCCTCAACTGGATCCTCTGCCTATATCTGAGCACCTCGATGAATCCAACGAACACCCTATCTCTCAAAATCCATACAACATAGGGAGTGTTCGTTGTATGATCTATGTGCATCAGGGCTCTAGAGGTCTCTCCATCAAAATCTACCCCATGCTCCTAAAAATTCAATGTCAAGGCCATCCCATAGGATAGAGAAGTCCTAGATCTCCCTACCACATCCTCCATATATTTGATCATAAGTGCTGGAAGGTTCAAAGGGATCTCTCGAATCACATGGTACATGAAGGATATGTCTCTTACAGCTACAAAGTCAAATCTACCAGTTTTAGAAAAGAAAATCCGACTGGTAATGCGATATAGGAGGCGCATATCAGTAGATAATCAGTTGGCACTGACCTCCTCTAAATCACTAATATCCTCTCTCCCTAAAATATATTTGAGCCCTTCTGATCTCTTTTCAAGTTTATCAATTTGGCTTCCTTCAGCTCTCATCCTCAGAATTCTTCCTAACTTTTCACTGCCAAAAGCAATTAAAACTCCTTTCACCTTGGATTCAATGACCCCATCTCCACTCTTTAAATTTGAATAAAATTCTCTGACTAGATTTGGATAGGTCAAAACATTTAGAGAGCAAAAGAATTTCCATCCTAGATTTCTAAGTTTCCTTTCAAAATAAAAATCATTTTTCTCTAAAAAATCAAAATCGATGTTTCTACCCATAGAAACCACATGGGAGATGGCTGCAGACCATGAAGGAGTACCTTGGAAAGATGAGGGGGCAGTCGGAGGTGGAGAAGACCTAGCTGGAGGTGGAGAAGGAGCTGTTAGCAAGGGGGAGAGACTCTCTGCTCTGCATGGTGTTTTGTTCGTCGTTCACGGACTAGAGATGGAGAATGGGATGCCCTAGGGCTCGAAAAACCCATCCGAGGTCTTCTTTCCCGTTGAACAAGATGCTTCACAAGAGGCATCATCTTCTAAAACACAAGAAGGAGAGAATGGGAGAGTGTTTCTAGAGGTTTGGATGGGATAGAGAGGGGTTTGGAGAGCCCTGTTTGAAGGTACGAGCAGAAATAGAAATAGGGAAGAATGGTTTGATTTTTTTTTTTTAAAAGATCCTATCCCGTAAAAGGGGTCGACACTTTGCTTGAAAAGTGTCGACATCTTGGAAGGGGTTGACACTTTTAGTGTAAGGTGTCGACACCTTCCCAGAACAGTTTCAGAAGAATTTTTCAGCTCAAGTGTCGACACCTATAGGGTTTAGGATCGACATCTTGATTAAGAATCAATCCAGAGAGGATCCAAATCAGGAGAATTTGATTAAATTTAGATAAAAAGATATTCAATTGATTTGGAAGGCTAAGGATGACATTCAAACTGAATTTGAGATTCAATGATTTGACCAAAAAGGATGTGATAATCAATCCGATTAGGAGTATTGAGAAGAGAAACTCTAGATATAGGCTCTATATGTTTGGTTTCAACTAGGGAAGACTTGAAATCTTAGAAAAGACTAAGATGCAATGCAGTTTCAAATATTTGGATTTTATGAGGTGATGATTTATATTCGAATATTTATTTTATGTAAGTAGTTTTAAGTAAATTTAATAGTTTAACATTTTGTGAGAGAAATTCAATTAAATTCAATTTAAACTTAGTTTCTCTTGTAAACTTAACAATTAAAGAAATTAAACATTTCTAGGTTTGTATTCATCAATTATAGAATTGATAAGGGGAGTCTTAAAATACCATGTTGAATATCAAGTTAGAGTATTTTCACCATAGCATGATATATATAGAGGAGCGCATATTATTCCTTAAAATGAAAATATTTACAATATGATATGAATTCATTGCAAGCATCAAAATCAATCAATTAAACATAAGAAGTATTTCAAGTAAGAAATTTTATATGCATGCATATTAGTTAAAGGATTCATTCAATCAAAAAGATTTTAACAATCATTGATGTTATGATAAGAAAAAGGTTTAGATTATACCAACAATCATCACCCATCATCTTGACATTCAAGGAATCCAAATAAGGATATTTTTTTCTTTCAAGAGCATTGGATCCTTGGCAAACCTGCAATATCACTTCAAAACTTTTAGTACCCAAGTCATCTTGGGTCCATAGAAGTTAGTATTTAAGATTTCTTTTGAAATCCAAATTTGTCTTATCAAGGTTTGGCCAATTCTTTTAAAGTTGCATTCTGAAATCTTATGGCCAATTTGATTACATTTAAAGCCCTTAAAAGAATGATCCTTGATAGAAGCTCTTGTAAAAATACCTTTTATATTTTGCCATTTTCTTGAAGTATTAAAATTAATTTTTGTTTTTATTGAAAATCATCCTATTGGTTTTTACCAAGGATTGAAGATTTTCAAAGCTAATTGTAAACTTTTCAGCTATAGGTTTCAAAATCTCAACTTTTCCTTTTAAGTTCTTATTTTCTTTCAAGAGCTCTTTCTTTTCAATTAAAAGATTTTCATTTTTTTAGACAAAAATTTAAAATATCATTTTTCTTTTTAAGCTCAAGAGCTTTTTTATCTAAAAAAATTTTAGATTTAATCAGATTTTCTTTTTCTTTAGCTAAAGAATTCTTTTCTTCCATTAAATTAGAATTATTCTTTTTAAGCTCCCTACTTTTCTATCTTAACTTCTTAAATTGATACATTAGTTCATTAAAGGCATCAAGTAGTTCATCAAAGGTAAAATTGGATGAGTTTTCAAAATTTACCTCATCATCTAAGGCCATGAGGCAAAGATTCTCATTTTCCTCTTCCTCATCCGAGCTTGATGAGTCACCACTTTTTTTCAAAGCCCTAGTAAAGCACTCTTCTTCATCTTTTTGGGATGAATTTGGTTGTTGGTGATAATTTTCTTCTCTTCTTTCTTCATGAGAAATTTCTTGAATTTTTTTGAATGAAGCATCATGTCCTCATCATCTTCTTCTTTCTCTTCCTCCGACTCATCGCTTTCTTGAAAATTTGAAGTAGACTTGAAGGCATTGATCTTTGATTTCTTTGGCTCCTCTTCTTCTTCCTTTTAAGCCATTTGCATCTCATGGGTCATAAGAGAACCCATGAGTTCTTCTAGGGATAGCTTGGTGATATCCTTTGCTTCTTGTATTACCGTCACCTTAGCTTTCCAATCTTTAGGTAAAGACCTAAGCACTTTGCAAACAAGATCATAGTTAGAATAAGTTTTGCCTAGGCCATTTAAAGCGTTTATAATTTTAGTAAATTTGGTAAACATATCGAAAATAGTCTCATATTTTTTTATCTTGAACATTGCATATTTATGAACAAGAAAGTTAATTTTTGATTTTTTAATTTGACTTGTTCCTTCATAAGTTATTTCTAACATGTCTCAAATTTCTTTAGCCAATGTGCAAGATGATATTCTATTAAACTCATGCACATCTAAAGAACAATAGAGTACATTGATGGCTTTTGCATTTAATTGAGCCATTTTTTTATCAAATTGATCACATTCTTTTTTCGATTTGGAAAGAGTCATACCATTTATAATTTTTGTAGGTGTGTGTGGTCTTCTAGTTATGATTCTTCACAAATCATAATCTAGATTTTGTATGAAAATTCTCATTTTAATTTTTCAAAATGTGTAGTTGTGCCATCAAATAAAGGTGGTTTAAAAGTGGATCGGCTCTCAATAAAGAAAACACCACTTGGGATTGCCATTTGATCTTTTGCCCTTGATGGTTAGGTCAATAATTAATAATAGAGCACTTGATCTGATACCACTTGTTGCCCAGAGGTGGCAACCCAAGGGGGAAAATTAGGTTTATAAAATTTTTGGCAAAATTTAACTCTACACAAGTATGTGCTTTACTTAACTAAATTTAATTTAATAAATTTAACTAGTGTATGCAACAGAATCAAGTGTGAATGAACTTAAGCAAGAGTTAATCTAAATTAGTAAGTAATAAGCAATTTAAAGCATGTAAGATAAGTAAGGCAATAAAGAAGAAAGCACAACACAAACATACAAAAATTTTGTAGTGGTTCGATGCAACCCCACACCTATATCCACTCCCCAAGGTCTTCTTGAAAATTTTACTATAATCCTAGATTATAGTATGTTTGTTTTAACCCAGGATCATAAATAAATCTAGTTGGTTTTGTCGAGCTCACCAACCATAATACTACACCGATAGTTTTTTCAGGATCACTATCAATCTGATTGATTTTCTAGGCTCACCAACTAAAACCTATGCACCATCCAATTATCAGCTTGGACTATCCTATATCCCAAGTTTCTTTCCTAGTAAAGAAACTTGCAGAGAAATAAAAAATACAACTATAAAAATTTAGCTCAAAACTAATAGCAAAAAGAAACTCTTTTGATGTGCAGAGATGATGCTGAATATTTGCTCTTTGGTAGCTTCTCTTCTCTTCAAATGATGCTGAGAAACTTGCTTGATGTGTTGTGGAAGATAACTCTTGAATACCCTCTAAATTTGAAGTTCAAATTTCTCTTTTTTTTCTTATTTTTGGATATTCAATGTAACTCTCTTTCCTTGAATGATTTTCTTTCTTCAATCCTTAATCTCTTAATCCAAAATATTTTTCTCACTATTTTTATACTAGAGAGTAACTCTTGAGTGAGTTTTGGCTGATAGCAAGCTTGGACTAAACATTGGAGTGGAAATTGCCCTATTGGAAAATTATAGAAAACTAGCCATTGCCACCTTTTCCGATATTGGTGTCGACACCTTTTCCTCAAGTGTTGATACTTTTTCCTCAGGTGTTGATACTTTTTCTTTAGGTATCGACACTTTCTAGGATTTGAAGGATTTCTACTCTCTGTCTTCTATTCTATGCAACAGAGATCGATCTTGGGATTGTCTTCTGGCATAGGGGTCGTTCTTGTGGTCGTCCCCTCTACGTGCCAGTTTGTGCCAGAGCATGCCAGAAGCCTAGGGTTGACATTTTTGCTCTTGGGATCGACACTTAGACTTTCTAAACTTAAAAGAAACTTAAACTTTTTGCTTCATTTTAAGATAGGGATCGACACCTTTAGCCTTGGGTTTGACACCTTCAAGTCAGAAACTCAAAAAAAATTCTTATGAAGCCCTTGGCTTGGTAATTTTGTGTAGATCTTTTCTTGGATTAATTCTTTAATTTAAATACCTAGAAAGACCTACATCCACTCATGAAACATATGATTAAATACTCAAATACTCGAAGTTTGGCAATCATCAAAATCAATCATGGGGTCAACACATAGATTCCTTAGCTCATTGCTCATTAGAGACTTTCTCCTCGAGCCTAATCTATCTTCCAATGCAACCATCTTGAATAAACTATTTTTTAAGAAAAATGAGATGTCGACTTACAATCACATTATAGTCTTCTGGATGATAGAAATAATATCTTAATAATTCTTTAGAATATCCTATAAATCAAGCTCTAAAGTAGCAAGATTTTAACTTGTCCGTCTGCTATCTTTTGACCTGAGCCG
Source organism: Cocos nucifera (assembly GCA_006176705.1). Classification (NCBI taxonomy): domain Eukaryota; kingdom Viridiplantae; phylum Streptophyta; class Magnoliopsida; order Arecales; family Arecaceae; genus Cocos; species Cocos nucifera. The sequence goes on from QRFJ01000567.1 coordinate 505,149, forward strand.
AACAACCCCAAATTTTGAGATGACTCAGACTTGGTTTCTTATCATGCCATATCTCAACGGTGTGGTAGGAACGATTTTAGAGAAAATCCTATTCAGTAGATATAGTATTGTCGTAAGACTATGTCCCCAAAAAAAACTTTGGGAGGTCCATGAAACTTATCATGGATCGGACCATATCTAATAAGCTCTAATTTCTCTGTTCTAAAATCTCATTGAGTTGAGATATTCCAGATGAAGTCCATTATGAGATTATACCATTATCCTTAAGATAGTCTAGGAATTTCCGACTAAAGTATTCACCTCCTCGATCTGATCGAAGAACCTAAATGGATTTTCTTATTTATTTTTCTGCTTCGAGTCTGAATTCCTTAAACCTTTCAAAAACTTCAAACTTATGTCGCATTAAATACACATACCCATATCGAGATAGATCATCAATAAAGATGATGAAGTAGACATAATTACCTCTAGTTGGTACATCAAATGGGCCACATACATCTATGTATACCAGGACAAGTAGGTCTGTGGCCCTTTCCCCATGTCCTACAAAAGAAAGCTTGATCATTTTGCCATAAAGGCATAATTCATAAATCATATATGACTCAAAAGTCAACGCACTCAATAGTCCAATTTTTTTTAATTTGTTAATCATGTCTTCAGCTATATGACCTAGCCTAAGGTACCAAAGATACCTATCATTTAGACTATTCCTAGGTCGCTTTGATCCTATGACATTCACGTTTTGCTCAATATTAAAAATAGAAACATCAATATGTAACTAATAGAGACTATTAATAAGAAAACTACTTGCAATTTTATTTCTTTCAAAAAGAATATTACAATGGTCCTTAAGAAAACTAATTACATAGCCTTCCTGTACTAAAAATGAAATAGAAATCAAATTCCTGCTTGCTGTAGGCACATAAAAATAGTTCTTAAGTACTAAATCTAATCTTGATTGTAGTCGAAGAGGGTAGGTTTACATAGGCACAGCAACAACTCTTTCTCCATTTTTGACGTGCAGAATCATCTCACCATCCCTCAGCCTCCTACTCTCCTCAAGACCCTACATACAAGTCCATAGGTGAGCACTTAAACCAGAGTCAAGCACCCAAGTAGATGTAGAAGAAACCATAAGGTTAGATTTTATAACGAGCATACCTTTAGAAGGACCTGCCTCCCTCTTGTTCTTTAGGCTGGTCAGGTAAAGATGGTAGTTCTGCTTTCAATGGCCGTCAGTGTTGCAATGAAAATATTTTTCTTTGTTAGTGGCCTTCTTCTTCAGCTCTGCCTTTTTTTTTTCCACCTTCCACCTTTTGTTTCTTCACGGACTTCTTCTTTTCAAAAGACTTTCTCTTAGAAGAAGTCTGCTCACAGCAAGCATTGAGCCGTTTAAATCTTTCATGGAGAGCTCAACAGTAACCAGCATATTCATAAGTTCAGCTAAGATATTTTGAAGTTTATGCATATGGTAGTTCATGATGAACTACCCATATGCATCAGTCAAGGACTATAGAATTATATCAATCTATAGATTCTGATCTAACTTGACATCGAGCTTCTCAAGCTCTTTTTAGTCCTTGATCATCATCTGATAATGATCTTGGATCGACTGCCCATCATGCATCTGAGCCTTAAAAAGTCTCTTAGTGACTTGATATTTGCTTGCGCAACTCTATTCACCAAACAACTCTTGTAGATGAGCCAACATTTAGCGGCTAGTCTTTATGTCTTTATGTTGGTGCTGGAGCTCATCAAACATCGAGCCCAACATGCAATACCTGGCTTTATTATCTTCATCCATCTATTTTTTTAGAGATGCTCTTTATTCAATGGATAGATGGGTTGGTAATGTAGAAGGATCCTGTTCCAACACATGAGTCAGCTTCTCGAAACCCAAAAATTATTTTGAAGTTTCTAAGCTAATCCTTATAATTGGATCCGGTCAGTCTATAGGTGTCTAGGATACAGGCTACTAGCTTGGATGTAGATACTTTTCTGTAGAAAGTTAAAGTTTCTGGTTAGATTTTATAATTAGACTTAATCAATTTATTTAGAAGTTTAATTTTTACATAAATTAGGCTCCCACTATTTACTCAGATCCCTACACTCTCTTGGTGGAGATGCAAAAATTTTCATGATTATAGATTTCTAGTAGGTAGTGTGGTCCCAATGACTGGGTCATCACCTCACCTGATATTTATTGGTGATAGGTCAATCGATGAGTGGACAACTCTTATCTAATGATTCTCTAATCATGGTGCACCCTAACCTGATCTCTAATTCATGAAGCTCACCATGCCCAAAATATTGCTCCACTTCTTAGTTAAGTCAGATCCACTATTTATATGAATTAGATTTTTGATTGGATCTCTCACCGTATTCGAAATATTGAGCCCAACCCATCCTCCAATCTATAGCATCCAATGCCTAATAGATATGTTGCATCTTTCTGGTATAACTGAACCACTATATTTAGCTGAGAATAATCAACCTCAAGAAGGACCCGCACATCTACAATGTGGAAGACCTTAGACTTAATTTTTTTTAGAAAGATTTAATTTAGATCTCTTTAAACTTGACTTGACTTAGTCATAATAATTATGACTAATCTAGTGGCATGGGTTAGCTTAAATTACTAGCCACCTCAAATTAGAACTGGATCAGAACTGGATCGATACAAATGGCCAAATAAGTGAGATCGATGGAAGAGATATGATATTAACTCGATAAGAATGCATTCAGATCTAATAGCTCCTAATTAAAAATCAATCGATCGTATCTATCAGACTTACCATAGACACCAAATTATCGAATCAAAGTCAATCAGGTTAGCCTACAATCCAAGCTCGAACCATGCAGCCAAATTAGATCTTGACTTGATCGAGTCACATCTCAATGTGATTTGATCTTGATCTAGACTCAATCCTATTAGACTGATCAAATCTAAGCTTTCTTTGATCCTATCTAACAAACTCTTGACTTGGTTTGATCAACCGCTAGACCTAATTGAGCTATCCAAGCCCGAACCTAATTTTATGAAGGTATCTTAGATATGAAAATTTATAATTTTAAGATCTAATTAATTTCATAATCTTAATTTTTAATTAAGTTTGGGTTCATGAATAAAATATGTAACAAAATTTTAGGATTTTAGGATCTAGGATTTTGTAGAAAATAAGTTCTAATTTCTGATTAAGAATGAACGCGCAGCACTCCTATACATCGTAGAACACCCCATCAAATGGAAGGAGAGGGCCTTTAAATCCTACTTTATTCTTATGACTGGACGGTCAAGGAGAATGCCTTAATCAAAAATATATTTTCTAAAATAAAATAAGTTAGATCTAAATCATATATCACATATACAATCAATAATTTAACCTATACATGCCTTAAATACATCTCATGTATCATAACTCAATCAACCATGCATGCTTTCAGATCTGATATATCATATATTATATCTAAAATATAAAGTTTTAAATTGATCACATCAAAATAAAACTATTCTAGCCAGTTTATAGAACTATTCTATAACTAATCTAAGTATGCATCTTTCATATCTCATATGAATAAACTAAAAATTAAAAAACTCTATTTTCTATTTTTTAGATCTGATTATAATATTCATAATATCAAAAAAATAAAAATAAAATAGATCTAAAATTATATTTAATCAAAATGATAACATGATTACACTAGACTATACAAAGAACTATTGTATTCCTAGTTTAGTCAGGCATCTCATACACTATAGATCTAAATTATTTAATTTTTAATTTTTTAATTTTAGATCTAATCACATCTGATGTGACATCTAAATTTTTTAATATTATATTAGAAATAAACATAAAATTAGATCTAAAATAGATCTAAAGAACTACCAACGTAGCTTTGATACCAGTTGAATGAAAATATCATTTTTCACCGCAGGATCGTTCAACTAATCAGATCTGAGGTGGATTTTTTTAAAAAATATATTTATGATCTGATCAGATCCAAGAGTTCTCAAATCTGATTGAGGTGATTGTTAGATATGTATGCTCTAGAAGCCAAATTGACTAACACTTGTAATACACATCTAAGGGTAAAATTATAATTTTGACTATAAATAATAAAATGGATTATTTTCTATCATCGTGTGTATTTGAAAGTGTTTGTGATACATTCCTTAAGTTAATGGTAATGATAGTTCATATTTTCAAGAGTTAAAAATTAAAGACATGATTTTTCATTATTAACTCATAAAATGCTTCCGATCGTAGGATCATCATGAGGATGGTGAATGATCCCAAAGGTTGGTATATGATCGCTTCTTTAGGATAGATGAGTCTTGAGTCTATAGTGTAGAGACATCGGAGTGAGAGTATAAGTATTCATTAGAGAACGAGGGTACTGAGCATGATCACCTCGAGCAGTCATCAGAAAGTCAACCTTCTCGTCAATGACTGGCTTGAAAGCTATAGTGGTGTATCTAGTTCTTTGACCTGAGGTACATCGATAGTTCACCTTGAGGATGTTATAGTTTGACTATACCATAACTCAATCTCCTAGCCATTCAGAATCCTAAGGTGTATGTTGGCTATAGCATGTTTATTGTAGGAATTGGATTGCACCAATAGGGGATCTATCTACCTCGGTAGATGAGGAACAACCCTATGATGATCATGAGAATAAAGTTCATAAGCCCATGATCGTGGCAGAGTGAAATGATAGAAAAGTTTCTATTAGAGTTTTCACATCGGACCAGAATCGAATGATTAATTTATGTGATGGAAATTAGGATTTGATGAGATCATCTTAACCCTAATCCGATCGGAGCTCAAGATAGAGGAACTTAATCACATAGGTAACTGCACCAAGAGATTCATTTTCAATTCTGATGGGTTACCACCATATGCTACTAGGTGTCAATGATGGATTTTGAAAGCAATTAGAATAATTTGGATGATCGATCATACTAGTTGTCTAAATCAGAAAAGTTTTGATCCATCGGAAGGTGTTTCGATGATGTCGATGATAGAGATCATGACATATCCCATTACCATATAGAATTGAACCTAACTGAATCACACAAATAAGAATTTGGATTTGGATATCATCAATTGGATTAATCTAGTTTAATTGATTTGAATAAGATTCAATTAGGTTCAAGAAAATCATGCTAGCATACGATTGAGCCTAATATTCTTCTTTAACAATCATTAAAAGTTATCTCGACTAAGCTAAATGTATTTGGACTCATTCAAAAACCCTTACTTGGTCTGACTAAAACTTGTCTAGATCAGAAAAGGGTTATCTTAATTTATAAGATAAATTTGAGATAACACCTGCCATTTTTCGTCACCTGCTAAATCTTGTTTTTGACTTTGGTCAAAATTGACCTTTGATACTTAGACATCTGCCCATATGTCATACATCCATAAGAGAGAGCTTTGACCTTTATCCCCCTACTAAATAGCATAAAGGCAAGGGGCGCATGCCTAGGATGGCATGCACCCAAAGTGGATAAGGATTGGAGTCCCATACAGATGGGACTCTAGTTGCTTGATGCATTCAACTAAGGTGGCGCCAAAGACTCATCTTTGATCAGTCTTGGTGCCACCTAAAGAGGTCTATGAGGGACTCTAATCTGATTGGATTCGATGATGTCATCCCACCAATCAGATTTAGATCTGATTGCACAAAGAGCCATGATTGGCTGGGATGATGTGGCACTGCATGGCGCAGTATGATCTATATAAACCCTGCCTGCACCCAAGATTGAGAGCTTTTGCCTTTTGCTCATGCCACATAGCCCCTCTCCCTCCTTCTCCATGCCACCCTTCAATTCTCTCTCTCCTCTCCATGCCCAAAAGGTTTTGGGCTTCAGTTTGGTGCGATCCAAGCAAGAGAGAGGCGACAAGAAAGGAAGAAGGCAGCACTACTGCAAGAGATGACACCCAATCTTCAAAAGCTATTTTGAAGACCTTCAAGATCAGATCCAAATCTAGTTTTTGGAGAATAGATTAAGGAGAAGATCTTTAGATCCTGCTTGAGTAGATACCAGTAGAGGCCAAACGATTGCATGGCTACATCTAGGGTCTCAGGCAAACATCGGGATCATCATAGGATAAAAGAATTACCCATAACAAGATATAATTAAATTAGATTTAATTTATTTTATTTTATTTTTATTTTATGAGATTGATGAAATCAAATTTGAAGAGTCTTAGATTTAATTTAGATCTAAGAAGAAAAAAATTTAAAATATTTCTCTTGATTAAATCAGATCTAAACGAACCTGACCCGGGAAATAGGATTTTCCCTTCAATTGATATCAGAGCTAGGTTCCATAATTAATTAGATATAATTTTAATATAATTTTAATCTAATAATTAGATAATTTTAGATGTCACATTAGATATAATTAGATCTAAAATAAAAAATTAAAAAAATTAAATAATCTAGATCTAAGATGTATGAGATGCATGACTAGACTAGGAATAGAATTATTCTATATGTAGTCTAGGATGATCATAATTTTAATTTAATTAATTATAATTTTTAGATCTATTTATTTATTATTTTTTAATATTATAAATATTATAATTAGATCTAAAAAATAAAAAAATAAATTTATTTAATTTTGTTCATATAAGGTATGATAGATGCATGTTTAGACTAGTCGTAGAATAGTTCTACAAAATTATCTTCAATAAATTTAATTTGATATGATCAAATTTAAATTTTATTTTTTAAATATTTATGAGATAATTTAGATCTGAAAACATACATGATATGATACAAGAGATGTATGCAAAACATATTTTTAAGTTAGATCAATTTTATATATGTGATATATATGTAGATCTAACTAGTTTTGTAGATTTATCATATTTCTGATTAAGGCATTCCCCATGGCCGTCCGATCATAAGAATAAAGTAGGATTTAAATGTCCTCTCCTCCTATTCGATGGGATGTTCTTATAATGTGTAGGGGTGCTGCGCGTTCATTCTTAATCAAAAATCAAAAACTTATTTTATGCAAAATTCTAGATTTTGAAATCCTAGAATTTTATTTACATGTTTTGTTTGTGAACCCCAAACTTAATTAAGAATTAAAATTATGAAATATATTAAATCTAAAATTAAGAATTTTTAGATCTAAGATATATTCATAAAATTGGGTTCAGGCTTGGGTAGCTCAATTAGGTCTAGCAGTTTATCAAACCAAATTAAGAGTTGATTAGATGGGATCAAGAGTGCTTAAATTGATCAGCCTAATAGGATTAAGTCTAGGTCAAGATCGAGTCAAATGAGTGATCGATCAAGTTAAGACCTAATTAGGCTCAGTAGTTAGAGCCTGGATTGTAGGCTAAACTGATTAGTTCTAGCTCAATAATTTGGCATCTAAGGTAAGTTTGGCAGATACGATCGACTGATTTTTAATTGAGAGCTACTCGATTTGAATGCATTCTTATCGAGTTAATGGCATATCCCTTCCATCGATCTCACTTACCTGACCATATTTATCGACTCAGTCCTGATTTGAGGTGGCTAATAGTCCGAGCTAACCCATGCCACTAGGTTAGTCATAATGATTATGGCTATGTCAAGTCAAGTTTAAAGAGATTTAAATCAAATCTTCTTAAGAAAAGATTAGATCTAAGGTTTTCCACCATTATAGCTATGCGGGCCCTTCCCGGGGTTGATTGCTCTCGATTGGTCACAGTGGTTCAGTTGCATCGAAAAGATGCAACATATCTATTAGGCATTAGATGCTATGGGCTAGAGGATGGATTAGGCTCAATATTTTGGATACGGTGAGAGACCCAATTAGGAATCCAATCTATGTAAATGGTGGGTCTGACTTAACTAAGGAGTGAATCAATATTTTGGACACGGTGAGATTCATGAATTAGAGACCAAGCGTGGGTGCACCATGATTAGAGAGTTGTTTACTCATTGGCTAATCCATCATCAATAACTGTTAAGTAAGGTGATGAGTCAGTTGGTTAGATTGCACCATCCACTAGAAATCATTAATCATGGAGATTTTTGTATCTCTGCAGAGGGAGTGTAGGGATCCAAGAAAATAGTGGGAGCTAATTTATTTAAAAATCAAACTTCTAAATAAATTATTTAAATCTTAATTATAAAATCTAACTAGAAACTTTGACTCTCTATAAAAAAATGTCTGCATCCAATCCACTAGTTCGTATCTTGGACATCCATAGACTGACCAAATCCAATTACAAGGATTGGCTTTGAAACTTTAAAATTATTTTGGATTTTAAAAAGTTAACTCATGTATTGGACCAGGATCCTTCCATCTTACTAGCCCATCTATCCACTGAATAGAGAGCATCTCTTGACAAATGAATGAATGAAGATAATAAAGTCAGATACTACATGTTAGGCTCGATATCTGATGAGCTTCAACACCAACATGAAGATATCAAGACTGCCTGTCAAATGTTGGCTCATCTGCAAGAGTTGTTTGATGAACAGAGTCACACAACCAAATATCAGATCACTAAACGACCTTTTAATGCTAAAATGCATGATGGGCAATCAGTCCAAGATCGTTATTTGATGATGATCAAGAACTTGAAAGAGCTTGAGAAGCTCAGAGTGAAGTTAGATCAGGATCTACTGAATGACATAATTCTGCAATCCTTGATTGATGCGTATGCATAGTTTATCATGAATTACCACATGCATAAACTTCAGAATTCCTTGGCCGAACTTATGAATATGCTGGTTACTGCTGAGCTTTCTATGAAAGGTTCTAAAGGCTCAGTTCTTGCTATGGAATGGACTTCTTCCAAGAGAAAGTCTTTTGGAAAGAAGAAGAAGTCTGTGAAAAAGGCAGAAGGTGGAAGATGGAAAGAAAAAGAAGGTAGAGCTAAAAAAGAAGGCCGCTGATAAAGAAAAGTGTTTCCATTGTAATACTGATGGCCATTGCGAAACTGCCCTACCCTGGCCACCTTGAAAGTAACAAGAAGGAACAAGTCCTTCTGGAGGTATGCTCGTTATTGAGTCTAACCTTACGATTTCTTCTGCATCCAGTTGGGTGCTTGACTCTGGTTCTAGTGCTCATTTGTGCACTTTCATGCAGGGTCTTGAGGATAGCAGGAGGCTGAGGGATGGAGACATGATCCTACGCATCAAAAATGGAGCAAGAGTTGCTGCAGTGGCCGTGGAAACCTATCCTCTTTGATTACCATCTGGTTTAGACTTAGTTTTAAAAGACTGTTATTATGTGCCTGCAGCTAGCAGAATTTGATTTCTATTTCATGCTTAGCACAAGAAGGCTATGTGATTAGTTTTCTTAAGGACCATTGTAACATTCTTTATGAAAGAAATAAAATTGCAAATGGTTTCCTCATTAACATCTTTATCAGTTACATATTGATGTATCCTATTTTTAACTATCGAGCAAAACGTGAATGCCAAAGATCAAAATGATCCAGGGATAGTCCAAACGATAGGTATCTATGGCACCTGAGACTTAGGTCATATAGCAGAAGATAGGATTAACAAATTGGAGAAAATGGGCTATTGAGTCCATTGACTTTGAGTCATATCCAACTTATGAATCTTGTCTTCAAGGCAAAATGACTAAACTTCCCTTTTGTAGGACATGGGAAAAGGGCCACGGATCTCCTTGCCCTAGTACATACTGATGTGTGTGGCCCATTTGATGTGCCGGCTAGAGGCAATTTTGTCTACTTCATTACCTTTATCCATGATCTATCTAGGTATGGGTATGTGTATCTTATGAGA
>QRFJ01000568.1:0-92342 GCA_006176705.1 Cocos nucifera
ATTGGGAATGATGATTCCCATGTTAACTTAACATGGTTATAATTATGGTTGTCCAGGAATTCTCCATCGAAAGACCTAGGCGAAGCATCCTTTAATTCTAGGAATTAAGGTCTATAGGGATAGACCGAATAGGATGCTAGGACTTTCACAGAAGATGTACATAGAGAAAGTACTAAAGAGGTTTAGTATGGAAAACTCTAATGAGGGGGATTTATACCCTTTAAGACATGGTATTTCATAATTTCAAAGAAGATGTGCCCCAGCACACCCTAAGGAAATAGAACGCATTGAGCAAGATCCCTTATGCTTCTGCAATAGGGAGCCTCATGTATGCCATGCTATGTACACGACCTGATATAAGCCCATGCTGTGGTGTCACAAGCGATATCAGTCAATCTAGGTGAAGACACATAGAACTTCTATGACATTATATCCTTAGTACTTTAAGAAGAACTAAGGATATGATGTTTGGTCATTTTGTATGGAGAACTCAAGTCCAGGGATACACAGACTCGGATTTCATGTTTCGATATAGATGATCAAAGTCAACATCTGGGAGTCTGTTTGGTGTGCAATGGTGGTGCTGTCAGCTGGAAGAGTTCCAAACAAATGGTGATAGTAGATTCCACCATTGAAGCAGAATATATCGCTGCATTAGAGGCTGTGAAGGAAGCATTCTGGTACAAGAAGTTTGCTGCAGAAATTGGAGTAATGCCATCAGATGCCATTTCCTCTATACTGCGACAACATGGTGCCCATAGCCTACTTGCTAAGGAGCCGAGTCTCACCACAAAATCCAAGGCATATTGAGCGGCAATACCACCTCATCCGCGATTACCTCGAGAAGGGTTACGTCGAGGTCAAGAGAGTCAACTCCATAGATAATATGGCAGACCCACTTACAAAGTCGTTGGGCCAGCAGAAGATCGAAGCCCACCTTGAGAAGATGGGACTTAGACTTGTAGCCAATTGGCTTTAGGACAAGTGGGAGATTGTTAGATATATGTGCCCTAAAAGCCAAAATTGGCTGACACTTGTAATACACTTCCAAGGGCAAAATTGTAATTTTAACTAATATCAATAAAATGGATTATTTTCTATCACATATATGTATTTAGTGTCTGTGATACATCCTTTGAGTTAATGGTAATGATAATTCATATTTTCAAGAGTTAAAAATTTAAGACATGAATAATCATTGTTAACTCATAAAATGCTCCTGACCATAGGATCATCACGAGGATGGTGATTGATCTGAAAGGTTGGTGAACAATCGCTTCTCTTTAGTAGATGAGTCTTAAGTCTATGGTGTGGAGATACCAGAGCGAGAGTACAGGTACTCGTTAGAGAACGAGGGCACTGAGCGTGACCACCTCGAGTAGTCATTAGGGAGTCTACCTTCTCATCAATGACTGACTCGATGCTGTAGTAGTGTGTCTGGTTCTTTGAGCTGAGGTGCATCGATAGTTCACCTTGAGGGTGTTATAGTTTGACTGCACCATTACTCAGTCTCCTAGCCATATGGAACCCTGAGGTGTATGTTGGCTATAGCATGTTCATTGTAGGAATTGGATGGCATCAAGATGGAATCTATCTACCTCGGTGGTAGAGGAGCAGCCCTATGATGATCATGAGAATCAAGTCCAGAAGTCATGGCCATGGCAGAGTAAAAATAATAGAAAGATTTTCTATTTAGATTATTTTCACAATCGGACTCGAATCGAATGATTACATCATATGATAGAAACTAGGGTTTGATGACGAGTTCACCTTAACCCTAATCTGATCGGGGCTCAAGTATAGAAGAACTTATAATCACACTGGTAGTGCACCAAGAGGTTCACTTCAGCTCTGATGGTTGCCACCATATACTGCTAGTGTCACTGGTGGATTTTGGTGGAGCAATTAGAATGATTTAGATGATCGATCATTCTAGCGTTCGAATCAGAAGAGTTCTGATCCATCGAAAGAAGTTTCGATGATGTCGATGATAGAGATCATGACATATCCCATTACCATACAGAACTGAACCTAACTGGGTCACACAAACAAGGGTTTGAATCTGGTGATCATCAATTGAACTGATCCAGTTCAATTGATCTGAATAAGATTCAATTAGGTTCAAGGAAATTGTGCTAGCACTCGATTGAACCTAACGTTCTTCTTTTACTATCACAAATAAGTTGTCCTGCCTGACCCAAAGGAGTTTGTGCTCAATTAGAGTTCTTCATATGGTTTGACTGGAGGTTGTCCAAGTTAGAAAAGGTTGTCTTATTTTGTAAGACATTACCTGCCATTTTTGGTCACCTGCCATTTCTTATTCTTTGACTTTGGTCAAAAGTCTACCTTTGACTGGTCAAATGTTGACCATAGACCCTTTGACTTTTGACCGCCTGTCACGCACCTATTAGAGAGCTGGTGGGGGCTTGTCTCCCTACCAGAACCTGGTAAGGAGAAGGGCGCACGCCACCCTAGGCATGTGCCCAAGTTGGAGGCGCCTAGGAGTCCTTGTTAGACAAGGACTCTATCTCCTTTTTGGATTCCAATTAGAGTTCTCCTAAGAACCAACTTTGACTGATCTTAGGCACCCTCTACGGAGGAATCCAGGGGACTCTATTACCACCAATCAGATTTAGATCTGATTTCACAAAGAGTTGTGATTGGTTGGGAAGAAGAGAAGTTGGATCACAGACAGTCTATAAATAAGACCCTGCGCCCAACCCAGATTGTGATTGGAAGTGATTGAAAGGAATCACAATTCCCATGCCCCAAGGCTGCCTCTCCCCTCTTCCTCCATGCCAAACCACCTTCTCCCCTTCCTCTCCATGTCCAAAAGGAGTTTTAGATTTTTGGTTGGTGCGATTCAGATCAAAGAAAGGTGACTGAAAGCTAGAAGGCTGTGCTGCTGCAAAGGACGACTGCTGATCTTCAAAAGAAGTTTTGAAGATCCTCCAGATCAGATCCAGATCTGATTTTTGAAGACATGATAGAGAAGAAGAGGATCTTCAGATCCAGCCTGAGTGGATATCGGTAGAGGCCAAGCACTTGCGTGGCCAGATCTAGAACCTTCCGCTGCATACAGGATCATCAACGGGTAATGGGATTACCCATATCAAGGTAAATTAAATTTGATTTAATCTAGATTTTATTTAATTTTTAAAATAATAATAATCAGATCTGAAATATCTTAGATTTGATCTAGATCAAAGAGAAAAAATTTTAAAATATATCTCTTGATCTGATCAGATCTGAACGAACCTGGTCCGAGAAATCGGGATTTCCCTTCATGATGATGTATCTATATATCTCACTTGTATGCCATACTAGTATCTCCACACTCCTTGGTTAAGAGGACAACCAATCCATATGGTACACAATGACCTATGCTCGATAAACACTATCATCATTATTAACAGCATATCATTTGGTCGTGAATAGTTTAAGGACTAATCGATAAATTCTTTCTTTATCGAAGCTAAATGGTCCTAAGAACTTTATCATAATAATGGAGTTCATTAGAAGATGTAGACTTTATGATGAAAATACCAAAAATATATTTGATTTAATAATGAATCAATTATAATTATAAGATAGCACAACCATCAATAGGCTGATGATTGATTTTGGAATACATTTCTCAATAATATGCTTGAGCCTGTCACCATTAAGCTCTTGTACATCAATAAATGTATTGGACAAGTAGAGCTTCCCATCCATGCATATTGTCTTCCATGTCTTCCTATGTAGGTACCAATGCTAGTAGTTTGGCAAAAATCCACTCCTATATAAATGGGCAACTATTATATCACTATCAAGTATTTCTTTATAGACATATCTCTTATAAAGATAATGAGCCCATCCTTGCCCTAAGAGTGTAGTATTCTTAATAGCATAACCACATAAATAAAGGACATCATTACAAATGGGCGCGATCAAGATGCGCATCCCACGCATGCGAACTTGGAGCTTACTAGATGACTAGGCTGTGCAAGCACATGAATTTTATTTTTAAGTTATTATTTTATTTTTTAATAAAATTTATATTTATGATTTGTAGCTTGAGGAGGTGACTGGGGAATCAGAGATAGAGGCTATTATGACTGCCTGTGCGAGATGCACCTAAATGGAGGTGATGTATTCTATTCTTCTTATTGTATGGTCAAACTTGGATGGTCTGTTACATCATAGACAACTGCTTGCAGCCATCTCACTATACTTTGGTGCAGAAGAATTTGCAATGCAGGGCAAGCTTGGATGGTCTGTTATATCGTAGACAACCACATACAGCAATCTCATGGTTAAAGGTGCAAAAGAACGTGCAATGCCTTATTTTTTAGTGGCAGATCTGAGCCTTCTTCATATTTTTATGTACTGAGATTATCATATACCACTAGATGAGAATCAGACAATGCTTAAATTAGGGGATCAGTAGACCAGCACATTATCATGTATTATTGGGAAAGAATTATTGTTCTACTAATATATTGCAAATGCTCACTAATAATCTTTATTACATGTGAGTTAAATTTTAATCATCTTGTTATGTTTTGATAGATATTTTATTTAAATTACTTTTTAGATCATCTGCTTGCTTTGGTTTTTATTTTTATTTTTAAATATCATACATCATGTCTTCTAGAGGTCGGAGCCATTTCAACCAAGAACAGAACTCTCAAGGAGAGAGAAATCATGCGGCCAGCTCGCATGGTTTAGTACATCTCATATCGGATGATAGAAGGTCACCAGTGACCCCACAATCACATGCAGTACTGACCAACTCACAAACATAGAGTTATAGTCGAGGACCTGCCTAACTCGTGGCACCTCTGACTTGGCTAGAGGATAGATAGCTCATCCACATTCAGAGCCACTAGTAAGTACTATAATTTTAATTAATATATTTTTAATTTAATAATTTTAGACTTAATATTTATTATTCAAAATTAATTTTGCAGCACGTTTAGAGAGCCTGGAGTATCTCATGTGGTTACTGGCATCATTCGATGCTTGATGCTGGGGTTGGTGAACGAATTTTTCAACTGGCCATCTAGAGTACATGATGCAGTCTAGGAGATATTTTTGGTAAGTTAGAACTAGTATAATTTTTAAATTTTTGATATATTGGTATTTTAATTACATACAAATACACACTTTCTTCTATCTTGTAGGAGTACTTGTTGAGAAATATGCAGGGTTTCATGCTTGTATTTCAAAACTTTTTCAAAATAAATCATAGAGGAAGATGCAGATTAAACTATTTAATCTATTAAAGCATGCAATCTAATTACTAAACCCTACATCCAGGACCTATAACATGTCATAATGCATACATAAATTTGAAAATTAAAGTGCTTTGGTATTGATCAGATCAATATCCTAGATCTAGAATAGTTCTAGATCAAATCTTAGATAATATCTAGGTGAGAGAAGAGATCAAATCTCTTACCTTCATGCGAGTCGAGAACATCGTGGCTAAGTCTTGATGTTGCTCTTGTTGCTTGGAGCCACACATGCATCCGGCCTCTATAGATAGTCCACACGAGGCTGCAACACAAATTGGAGGTTCGTCGAACAAAGATCTACTCGAAGTGCTAGCTTCTCACGGATCTCTTCTGATGGTTAATCTACAAAAATATTCTTCGGATCTCTTGGATACTCTAAGAGATGAAGAATAGGAAGAGGAATAGGAGAGAAATTTAATCCTTAGATCTTCCAAAAATCAAAAATAAAAATATATGAGAAAAGCCCTAAGAGAAGATAAATCTTGTCTTTCAGGACATCAACGATTGATGCCCTGAAAACATCTCCATGTCAAGGCAAGAGGAGATCTTCTCCTCTATATTTTTCTCACATTTCTAAATCTAACATTTTCTATTTTCCTCATAGAAAAATTCCATAAATAAATAGAGAAGAAGGGTTCTCAAAGATTTCGTAAGAGATGACCTTTCTTCTCTTCTTCTTCTCTCATCAGGACATGATCAGATCATGTCCAAATAGGACCACCATGCCCCAACTTCTTAGGGAATCCATCCTCCACGCTCTTACCCTCTCTCTTTCATATTTTTCTTATAAAAAAATCACACAAAAATAAACAAGAAAGGGTTAGAAAGGAATCTCTAAGAGACAATAGTTTACTTTTACCTTTCTTTTTTCAAGACATCAACAACTTGATGTCCTAATGGAGTCTCCACACCCTAGGAAGTAGGCACCCAACCTCCCAATGTCCCCATCCCTCTTTTCTCTTTTTTTTTTTGTGGAAAAATCAGGGTTTATCACATCCTCAAACTTATTAAAACTAGGTGCCACCAAATAAGGAAGAATGGGTCAAAGTCCTATTTTGTAGGGATTCAAAAATAAGTAGTTTGGGTGGCATCCAACTAGAGTTGGACGCCACCCCAAATTTTGTACGTGGAATACACAGCAAAATGATGCCCAAAAAGAGAAATAAGATGGCACACAAAATCTGGTGGGCATGCAAAATATTTGCATAAGAAGGAAGAAGAGTCTTGGAGATCTAGGATTCTATCAAATAGAATCAAATGCACAACAACATTCCAATTTTGACTAATTCAGATTTTATTCCAAAACCAACCAGGAGTGGGCATGAAAACCATTCTTAAGATATGGAAAATTCATGTAAAGATCTAGAAACAAAAATTTGGGGCATGGGATTATTACTTAGGTGGTGCAAGGGAGAAGAGTGAGAGTCCCAGTTGGACTGGGACTCTTCCTATTTGATTAGGTCAAAATCTTTTGAATCCAATTCAAAATAGTTTTGAGTCAATCTAATTAATAGATAATTTTAATTCAATTAAGAGCCTAATCAAATCATTTTTAAATCATATTCAAATCTGATTTAATTTTTAATCAAATTAGAAATTAGGTGCACTCAAATCCTAGTCCAACTAAAAATTATTTTTCCTTGCAACTGGCTTATCCAATAAACTAGTTAGACTTAATTCAATTAAGTTCAAACCAATTCTAACTGAATCTAATTTAATTAAACTTGATCTCAGCCTGATTGCTCAATCAGATTGAGCCAATTAGCAATCCAATTGCTAATCGATCTTCCTGCAATAGTTGCATTAGGTGAAATATCAATCATATTGATTGTTTGACCTTAGAATAATTTTAAATCATCGATCAACCATTTGATCAGGTTACAATCTCTTTTGTGTGTGATCCTACAAGTTCGAACCTAAGTCGATAGTATAGAAATCAATTCTTATACCAATCAAAATGACCATCTAGTAATGGTACCTGACGTCCGGATAGGTCGAATGTATGCAAAGCAACATTCTTAGAATCTTGACCTATGGTTACCGTATAGTTTATTCTTTTGATCAATAATGCTTAGGATAACATCGAGTTATCTATTAACACTCATATAAGTCATCCATATTGTGTTTTAAAATTTTGCAAATCTCATGACTCCTTATGAAGATTATTCAGGCCTGGGTTTTGCTAAATTGAAACATAGTGAAACATTCTCTTCCTTAAGTTAATTAGAAGTGGTCAATCCTATCTTGACTCATATAAAGACTTCACAAGTACTTGACTACACGTAAAAACCTTTCGAACCCATATTAGAAATACAGGCAGTCTAGCACTAAAGTATAGTGAGTTACTTGCAAGTCACCATGATGATCTCAGGTCGGAAGGATACTTATATCCATTGGCCTTAGCTAACTACTCTTGATAGTAGAGTGCTACATTAGTTACGTTCAGTGCAGATGTACTCCTACATCCCACTTGGATACTATACCAATGTCTACATACCACTTGGTTACGAAGACAATCAACTTATATGGCATACAATGACCTACACTCGATAAGTTATCATCCTTGTTCATAACTTATCATTTAGTAATGAACTATTTAAGAACCATCTGATAAATCTTCCTTTATCGATTGATTATGGTTCTAAGAACTTCATCATAATTTAGGATTTCATTTAAGGAAGATAGAACTTTTATGATGAACCAACCAAATAACTGTTATTATTAGATAATTCATATACAGATTTCAATCATTTACAACTTAGATGATTGACTTTAGGACATATTTTTCAATAACTTCTACTTGGACTAAAGCCAATCAGAATGATATCAAATATCCTATCTTCTACTTGAGTTCATAGAACTCGTTAGTTTTAAGGCCTTAGCTAATGGATCGATCAAGTTCTCTTTTTCCATCGATCTTCTAAAGGTCGACATCTTCTAGATCTAATATTTAAGATGAAAGCGATGTAGAATATACTGGTCTTTCATATATTTAGCCTGAGCTATGGCTCCAGTGCTATGATAGGACTCGACCATCTATGGAGGATGCCACTCCTAACCTGCTAATGAACCTCAGCAACTACACAGCCTACGTGGCAGCATCATATGCCATGATGTACTCTACATCACTAACTAAAGAGGCTATAATATCCTACTTGAAACCTTTCTAGCAGATTGTTTCTGCAATTAGGGGATGATCCGATACTCTCTTGCTGTCATTTTGATCTGAATAAAAACTAGAATCAAAATATCCCACAAGTTTTAAGTCAACATCTCCATATTGGAGTTACTCAACCTTAGTATTTTTCAAATACTTAAGGATTGTCTACACAATCATTCAATGATTCTCACTTGGATCAGACTGATATCTACTCACTATCCTTAGTGAGTATACTATATCTAGTCTTGTACATAGAGAAATTAGAAAATAGCTAAACTTTTATTTCTTACAATGCTGAAATTATTGGGAATGTGTTCCAAAGCCAATTATCAGTCTATTGATAGTTGAGATATATATTTATAATTATATATAAATTATAAATTAATAAAAGTTATTTTGGCATTTTTCATCATAAATTTTGTTGTTTTCTAATAAACTCCTGTGTTATGATGAAACCCTTAGGACTATCTAGATTCAGCAAAGGATGATTTGTCATTTAGTCCTTAAATAGTTCACGACCAAATGATACGTTGTTACTTAGGATGACAATGTTTATCAAGTATAGGTCATTGTATGCTATATAGATTAGTTATCCTCATAACCAAGAAGTGTTGAGACACAGATATAGCATGCAAGTGAGATGTATGGGTATATCTGTACTGAATGTGACGAACTTTGGAGCTTTTCTTCTATCAAGATTAGCTTCGATGGAATATGGGTATAAATGTCCCTCCGACCTGAGATCATCATGGTGACTTTCAAGCAACTCACCGTATTTTGGTGCCCGACTATCTAAATTTCTAATTCAATAATGGAAGATTTCTAGGCACAGTCAAGTACTTATAGAGTCAGTGCGCGTATCAAGATAGGATTGACCACTCCTAATTTCAGGAGCTGCGTTCAATTGTATTTCAATTTAGCAAAACCTTGGTCAGGATAGTCTTAGTGAGGAGTCACGGGACTAATTGCTTTAAAATACGATATGGATGTATTTTCTAGGATTGACAGTCTAATCCTGAGTCATCTATTACACAGAGGTCATAGGGATGAATTATATGATAACCATATTTACGTATGTTCTAAACGTTGTGATTGTGATTATTTAACCTATTCGGACGTTGGGTACCATTGCTAGATGGTCACTTTGATTAGTATAAAAATTAGTTTCTATGCTACCGGCTTAGGTTCAAACCTATGGGGTCACACACATTAGAAGTTCTTACCTAATCTGATGGCTGATCAAGAGTCCCATTGGTCTGAAACTCTATGATCAAGAGTCCCACTGGACTAGAACTCTATGACCAAGAGTCCTACTAGACTAGAACTCTGAGTCCCACTTGTCTGGGACTCTCTGATCAAGAGTCCCATTGATCTAGGACTCTATAGTCAAAGAGTCCCACTGAACTGAAACTCCATGATCAAGAGTCCTACTGGACTGGATCTCTGAGTTCTACTTGTCTGAAACTCTCTGATCATGAGTTTTGATAATCTAGGACACTATGGTCAAAAGTCTCACTAGATTGGGACTCTATGATCAAGAGTCCTACTAGACTGAAACTCTAAGTCCTACTCATCTGAAACTCTTTGATTAAGAGTTTTATTAGTCTGAAACTCTACGATCGTAAGTTTGATTTATTTAGAATACTAGGTTTAAGAGTCCCACTAATTTAGGACTCTTCAAGAGTTTCATATTGATAGGACTCTATTGCCCAGTAACCCATTCGATTTGGACTCAGATATTTTTTGAAGGATTAATTAGTAATTTGATTATTGATTAGCTTAATATGATTAAGTGATAAGGACTCGATCAGGTTTGATTGAATTTAATTTGATTGGATTTGACCCGATCAGATCATGAGATGACCTAATCGCTATGAGAGTTTTGACCCTAATTTGATCAGGACGTAGATCTAATTAATTTATAATTTAATTAAAATTTTATTATATTAGGATAAGCTTAATTTGATTGGATTTAACCTGGTTTAGTTGGATCTAAATTAATTGATTTGGTTGAAACCAATTAGGACCAAGTCAAATGAAGTTTGAATTCAAATTCTCCCATACGCCCACCATTTTTGACTTTTCCACTCTGCTTCCCATGCCCTCCCTTTTGTTTGTCAAATATTTTTTGAGAAATAAAAATATGCACATAAAAAGAGAGTCCTTCTATGTGTTAAACATAAGGGAGGGGGCATTGGATAAGGATAAGAGGCTCATTTGATTTTTGAAATCAAGTGAGTGGTTAAAACCTCTTAAGCACTCAATCCTTATCATTTTCTATATGGTTTACCTATGGTATTCATGTTAAAAAATTATTCAAATTTTTGTTCATATAGGCAAATGGGCTAGAATTATGTGGTAAAAATTTTAGAGTATTTGAGTATCAGTTCTGGGTGATAAAAATCTTGGAGTGAAGGTGAATAGGATCCTACAACACTTTACTTTTCCCTCATCCCTCTCTTCTCTTGCAATTTTTACCTCTAAGGATATTCTATTTTTAGATAAGATCTAAATAGAGATTATAGATCTAAAAGTTATCTTTCCATAAAAGCTTATTTCATAGAAAAAATCTGCACAAAAAGGATGTGATAGGATTTTTAGTGTGTCAGGGTTTTTGGGCCAAGTGAAATCCTAGATTTGGGAATCTAGGTTCGGGTGGAGAGATCGAGTGCTGTGAGCATCGGATTGCTACCAAATTTGAAATACATCTTCATCATCCTCTAATATTTATATTCTATTTTTTTAGAATATCTAAGAAATAAGAAAATATATAAGCGATCGGATCAATCATGATCAGCTATCGAAGGCTCCGACGAGGAGCTAGCACTCTAGTGGGGCTGATCGAGACCAGGATCTCTGTGTGGATCAACCATAGAAGATGGACATGTGTGCGGCTATGACGTGATACCAGAGCATTATTCAGTGGACTTAGATTATTGTGATCGACTATCCACAAAAATGTATTATGTTCTAAACATGTAGATGTAGTAAATAGTTTATTACATAGTTTTATTTTCAGATCTATTGATGTATGCATGCATATTATATTTAGATCCTAATGTATAGGATTAAATAATCTGATATGATTAGTATATAATTAATTAGAATAATTATTTTTCATTATATTATTGCTATTTTTGAAATATTTTTTAAAAGTAGCATGGCAAATCCTACACTATTTTCTTCAAATGATATCAGAGCAAGATTCTTTAAACATGATATACTTATATATTTAGATTAATAATTTAGATTTAATCTAAATATTGATATAATAATTAGAGTAATTATAACTAAAAAATTAAAATTCAAATCACATGGATTGTAGGTTGTCCTACTGTAAGGTTTACCCCCTACAGTGAAAAGGTTGTCCTAGTACCTTGCTGATCTATATCGTTAATCATAAAATTACTAGATTTGATCTAATATTTTTATGATTTAATTATATTAGATTTTAATCTGATTTATGATCATGAATGCATAATTAGATAAAGTTTGATTCATGATTTCATGATTATGTAGTGTACATAGTTTCAGATTAAACCTTACAACTAGTGTTGTTTGTGAATTGAGATGATTTAATTTTGAAATGAGTCGACTCAATTGGTGAATAATGCTAAGTTGTAAAGAACCTTTCAAAATTAAAAATATTTTTAAAATATCAAACCCTAACCCTCAACCCATAAACTTAATTAAAAATTAAGTATAGTGATTTAGTGTCTAGAATTATGAATTAAGACTCTAAGTCATTAATCATAAACTTATGGGTTATTGAATTGGCTGAATTAGGTCCATAAATTGGGTTAGACCTAAGGTTAGTTAAAAGATGGACTAATTTAGAGTAATTGATCAAATCTAATTAAATGTTAATTTAGATTAGGTCAAGGACTCTATAGATTCAATTATAATAGTTGTAGTTGGTCAAGTCCATGCCTTTAACAAGGACCAAAGTGACTTGATTCAAGGCTATGCAGTCGAATCCAAAATTACTAGGTTGGTCAAATTAAAACTAATGAACTGGATGGTGTCTAAGGTAAGTTTGGTAGTTTGACCAGTGGTTTTTAATTGGGAGCTACTCACACTGATTCGATCTTTGATGAGTTAATGGCATATCCCTTCCACTGATCTCGCTTACCTAGCCATCCTGGTGAGTTAGATTTTGATTAAATCACTTGGTGATTCAGACTCATCCATGTCTATTAGATAAATCAGTCTAACTAATTTAGGTGCTCCTAATGCCAGCTTAGATTAGATTCTTTTCTGACTTGGTGAAGTCAGTGGAAGGATCAAAATTGACTAGCTGAATTTTCTTAAATTGATTAACTAAATCTTCTAAAATTATTAGGTTCTTAAAAATAAAATAGTTATATAGATAACTAAATCATAGCCTCCCATTAAGTTGAGTGATAATGGGTTCATTAGTATAATGATCATTGGAGGCCCAAAGGCCTGGTGATTATTGACTAATGAAATTATCATTCATAAAATGATAATTTGATTAAGTCTTTCTGATGGTGGTTAGGTTGGCCGACCAAAGTCAGGCTTGATCATTTATTGGTTAGATAAGACTAAATATGGTCATGTTAATGGTTGGACCTAACCAAATCTTTTTTAGTGGAGGCCAAAGCCTACTGATTAGATTTATGGGGCAAAATCAATGTTACTAGAAGTTGTTTAGAGAAATAATTAATTTTGAATCCATCCATAGGTGCACATGGGTTGACCAACCAAAGTTGGGCTCATGTGTAGTCTATGTAAATTCTAGTACCCACTAAAAAATTAGAGTAATTTCTCGAATTGTAGGTAGAGGCTACCAATTCATATAAAATAGTAGGAGGACCTTTAGACTAAAATCCAAGTCTTTAGGATTAATAATTCATATACTAATAAGGTTTGGTTTTTCTTTTGGTGCAGACATGGCCACTAACCTATCGCTCTGATCATTGTTAGACCATGACAAATTAATGGAACCCAACTACGATAGCTGGTATCGTAAGTTGAAAATCATCCTAGAGCATGAGCGGATTCTTTATATGGTAATGGATCGAGCACCTAAGGATCTAGCCCTGAATGCTAGGAAAGCAATCCAAGACACTTATCTGAAGTGGCTCAATGACCGCACCACCATTCGATGTATAATGCTGGTGGTAATGAATGACGAGTTCAGCAGTAGGTTTGAAAATGCCTAGCCACAAGAGATGCTTCAAATATTGAACAACTCTTTTGGCATGCAGGATGATGTTGAAAGGCACAAAACAAGTTATGCCATTTTCAATGCTCGGATGAGGGATGGGGCCTCAGTCATCGATCATGTATTGTACATGATCGAGATGATTGAATGCCTTAGCAAGTTGGGCCTTTTCCTATACGAGCAACTCGTTAAGGATGCGATCCTTAATTCTTTGCCCAAGTCCTTCCCTTCCCAACTCATTTTAGAATGACAAAGCTTCCAATGAACTACCACGACTTGTCGGGGTTGCTGCAGAACTTTGAGAAGGACCACCAACTCCACAAGGAGATGGTGAAGGTAGTGGGAGGGTCTTCTTCTAGTCGTCGACCCTTTAAGAAAGGGAAGAAGAACAGGAAGAAGAAAAATAAGAAGGTGCGGCTGCATGCTAGGATGACTGCATAGGGTCAGACTAAGAAGTGCAAGCCCGATTAAAGCCAGGTAGAGTGCTTCTTCTGCAAGAAGCAGGGGTACTAAAAGAGGAACTATCCTCTGTACATTGCCTCCCTAGATCCGAATAGACTGAGGAAGAAGCAAGTGGTTGCTGGGCAAGTTTATTATATGATAACACCTTGCAATATTTTTTTATTTGATTCTATTGCCTGGGCATTAGATACTGGAAGCTCTTATCATATTTGTAATTCTATGCAGGGCTTGCAGGACAGTAGGAGATTTGATCAAGGTGAGAGATTTCTAAATGTTGGAGATGGAAGATAAGTTTCAATTCTAGCTTTAGAAATTATGAACCTTGTAATCAATTCAAATAAAGTTATTCTTAATGAATATCATTATTGTCCAACTTTCTTATTGAATGTCATTTCTGTAGGCCTTTTGGCTATGAATGATTTTGAAATATCAATAAAAGAAATTTATAATGTCATTTTGAATGGTGTTACAATTTTGATTTGATAATTGAATAACGAAATTTATTTACTTTCTATGCCTGTTAACATGGTTCAATCCTCTAGTAAACGCCCTAGAATTAGTGATGTGTCTGATGTCTACCTTTAGCTCTATAGTTTAGGTCATATTAACAAGAATAGAATTAACAGGTTAGCTCAAGAAAAAATTCTTGAGGTTAGTGATTGTGAGTCACTTCTGACCTGTGAGTCCTATCTTCTTGGTAAGATGATCAAGTCACCTTTTACTGGAAAAGATGAACGAGCCACTAAACTCTTGAGTTTAGTACATTCGAATGTATGTGGACCCATGAGCTCAAGTGCCAGAGATGGATATTTCTACTTTATAACCTTTACAAATGATCTATCGAGGTATGGGTATGTCTATTTAATGAAGTATAAGTTAGAGTCGTTTGAAATGTTCAAACTATTTCAAAATAAGGTAGAAAAGCAAGAAAAGAGTATTAAAACTCTTCAATCTGACTGAGGAGGTGAGTACCTTTTCAATGAGTTTCTGACATTTCTTGGGAAGAATAGGATTCTCTTTCAATGGACCCCTCCTAGAACACCACAACATAATAGTGTGTTTGAAAGAAGAAATCGGACCCTATTGGACATGGTTCGATTCATGATGGAGTTTGCTAGTTTGCCAATCTCCCTATGGAGATATGCACTTGAGTCAGCTTGTTACATTCTAAATAGGATTTTGAGTAAATCTATTAATAAAGCACCATATGAAATATGGACAGGGTGTAAGCTAATGCTTTCACACCTTAGGGTGTGAGGGTGTCCAGCCTACGTCAAATGTTTGATGACAGATAAGCTTGGACCTAGGTCTGATAAGTGTAGTTTTATAGGTTACCCAAAAGAAACCAAAGGGTACTACTTCTACCTTGCTGATGAGCAAAAAGTATTTGTCAGCCTTAAGGCAGCCTTTTTAGAAAAGAAGTTCCTTGGTGAAGGAACTAATGCCTCCAAGGTCGAACTTGATGAAGTACGATAGGTGGAAGAAGGGACACAAGTTGTTGAACCTGAGCTGGATCTAATTAGATTAGACCCAGAACCCATTGTAGAAGCATCCTTAAGGAGATTTGGTAGAGTACCACGTCAACTAAATAGATACTATGATTTTTTAGTCTGGAACGGAAATCCTATCGAACTCGATGAGAATGATCAGAATCCAATCACCTATATGGATGCAATGTAGAGATCCAACTCTGAGAAATGGCTTAAGGCCATGAAATTCGAGATGGAATCTATGAAGGTCAATGATGTATGGATATTGATTGACCCATCCGAAGGGGTAAAATTCATAGGGTGTAAGTGGGTCTTCAAAAAAAAAAGAGGCACAGATGAAAAGGTGGAGACCTATAAAGCCCATCTAATTGCCAAGGGATATCATCAATGTTATGGTATTGACTATGACTAGACATTCTCTTCTGTGGCAATGCTCAAATTTATTTGGATAATGCTTGCCATAGCTGTCCATCTATACTATGAAATCTAGCAGATGGATGTGAAAACAGCTTTCCTAAATGAAGAACTGGATGAAGAGGTGTATATGATACAATCTGAAGGTTTCACATTCATAGATGAGTCTAAGGTGTGTAAGCTTCAGAGGTCCATTTATGGACTAAAGCAGGTATCTCGGAGTTAGAACATATGATTTGATAGAATAATCAAAACGTATGGCTTTGTTAAGAACAAAGAGGAGCCTTGCATATACAAATGGGCTAATGGTCCAACAATAGTATTTTTAGTATTGTATGTGGATGACATTCTCTTAATCGGGAATGATGTCCCTACATTACAAGGAATAAAGATCTGGCTATCATCACAGTTCTTCATGAAAGATCTGGGAGAAGCTTCCTACATCCTAGGGATGAAGATCTATAGAAATAGATCTAAAAGGTTGCTTGGACTGTCCCAGTGTACGTACATTGACACTATGCTGAAATGGTTCAGCATGAAAAATTTTAAGAAAGGCTATCTACCGATAGGCCATGAAATTTCTCTTTCAAAGAGGGATTGTCTAACAACACCTCTAGATAGAGAGCATATGAATAGAATACTATATGCTTCAGTAGTGGGTTCTATAATGTATGCCCTGACATGTACGCGATCAGATGTGGCATACTCACTAGGTATAGTGAGTAGATACCAATCTAATCTAGGGGAGAATTACTGAAAGATTGTTAAAACCATCCTAAAGTATTTAAGAAATACTAAGAATCAGTGGCTTGTATATGGTGAATCGGACTTAAAACTTATGGGGTTCACAAATTTCAGTTTTCAGTCCAATCATGATGATAGCAAGAGTGTGTCAGGATATATATTTATCCTTAATGGTGGGGCCGTCTGTTGGAAGAGTTTCAAGCAGCACACTGTGGCTAATACAGTTTGTGAGGCGGAGTATGTCGCTGCATCAGATGCTGCCAAAGAAGCGGTGTGGCTAAGAAAATTCATCACTAAGCTTGAAGTAGCACCCTCCCTTGATGGTCCAGTTCTGCTGTATTGCGATAGCTCTAGAGCCATTGCTCAAGCGAAGGAACCAAAGGCACACCAGCGGATGAAGCATATTCTATGCTGCTACCATCTTGTTCGAGAGATTGTGGATCGAGGTGACATCGACCTTCAGAAGATCGATGGAAAGGAGAATCTGACTGACCCATTCACTAAAGCTATTGTGGTGAAGGAGTTCGACGACTTTAAGTCGAAGATAGATATTAGATACTACATCGATTGGCTTTAGTCCAAGTAGAAGATTGTTAGGAATGTGTTCTAAAGCCAATCGTCAGTCTATTGATGATTGGGCCATATATTTTTAATTATATATGAATTATAAATTAATAAAAGTTATTTTAGCATTTTTCATCATAAATTCTGTTGTCTTCTAATGAACTCCTATGTTGTGATGAAGTCTTTAGGACTATCTAGATTCGGCAAAGGAGGATTTGTCATTTAGTCCTTAAATAGTTGACAATCAAATGATACGTTATTACTTAGGATGACAACGTTTATCAAGTATAGGTCATTGTGTGCCATGTAGGTTGGTTGTCCTCATAACCAAGGAGTGTTGAGACATTAATATGGCATGCAAGTGAGATGTATGGGTACATCTGCACTGAACGTGACCAACTCTGGGGCCTTTCTCTTGTCAAGACTAGCTTCAATGGAATATGGGTATAAATGTCCCTCCGATCTGAGATCACCATGGTGACTTCCAAGCAACTCACTGTATTTTGGTGTCCGACTTTCTAAATTTCTAATTTAGTGATGAAAGATTTTTGGGTATAGTCAAGTACTTATAGAGTCGGTGCATGTATCAAGATGGGATTGACCACTCCTAATTTCAGGAGCGGTGTTCAATTATGTTTCAATTTAGCAAAACCTTGGCCAGGGTGGTCTTAGTGAGGAGTCACGAGACTAATTGCTTTGAAATACGATATTGATGTATTTTCTAGGGTTGACAGTCTAACCCTGAGTCATCTATTACATAGATGTCATAGGGATGAATTATACGGTAACCATATTTATATAGGTTCTGAATGTTGCGATTGCGATTATTCTACCTATCCGAACGTCGGGTACCATTGCTAGATGGTCACTTCGATTAGTATAGAAATTGATTTCTATGCTATCGACTTAGATTCGAATCTACAGGATCACATACATTAAGAGTTTCTACCTGATCTGATGGCTGATCAAGAGTTTCATTGGTCTGAGACTCTGTGGTCAAGTGTCCCACTGGACTAGGACTCTGTGACCAAGAGTCTTACTAGACTGGGACTCTGAGTCCGACTTGTCTGGGACTCTTTGATCAAGAGTCTCATTGGTCTAAAACTCTATGGTCCAAGATCTCATTGAATTGGGACTCTATGACCAAGAGTCCTACTGAACTGCAATTCTGAGTCCTACTTGTCTGGGACTCTCTGATCATGAGTCCTGATAATCTAGGACACTATGGTCAAGAGTCCCACTAGACTGGGACTCTATGACCAAGAGTCCTACTGGATTAGGACTCTAAGTTCTACTTATTTGAGACTCTTTGATCAAGAGTTCCACTAGTTTGGGACTCTATGATCGTGAGTTCGATTCATTTGGGACACTGGATTCAAGAGTCCCACTGATTTAAGACTCTTCAAGAGTTTCATATTGATAGGACTCTGTTGCCCAGTAACCCATTCGATTTTGATCTAGATATTTTTTGAAGAATTGATTAGTAATTTAATTACTGATTTGCTCAATTTGATTGAGCGATGAGGATTCGATCAAGTCCGACTAAATTTGATTCGATTGGATTTGATCCGATCAGGTCATGAGATGACCTAATCTCTATGAGAGTTTTGATCCTGATTTCATCAGGACGTAGATCTAATTAATTTTTAATTTGATTAAAATTTTATTAGATTAAGCTAAGTCTAGTTTGGTTGGGTTTAACCTGATTTAATTGGATCTAAATTAATTGGTTTGGTTGAAACAAATTAGGACCAAGTCAAATGAAGTTTGAATTCAAATTCTCCCATGCGCCCATCATTTTTGACTTTTCCACTCTGCTTCCCACGCCCTCCCTTTTGTTTGTCAAATATTTTTTAAAAAATAAAAATATGCACATAGAAGGAGAGTCCTTCTACATGTTAAACACAAGGGAGGGGGCATTGGATAAGGATAAGAGGTTCATTTGATTTTTGAAATCAAGTGAGTGGTTAAAACCTCTCAACCACTCGACCCTTATCATTTTTTATATAGTTTTCCCATGGTATTCATGTTAATAAATTATGAAAATTTTTGTGAATATAGGATAAGGGGTTAGCATTATGTGATAAAAATTTTAGAGTGTTTGGCCATCAATTATAAGCAAAAAAAATCTTGAAGTGAAGGTGAACAAGATCCTACAGCACTTTACTTTTCGCTCATCCCTCTCTTCTCTTGTGATTTTGTCCTCTAAGGATATCTTATTTTTAGATATGATCTAAATAGGGATTATAGATTTAAAAATTATATTTTCATAAAAACTTATTTCATGGAAAAACTCTACATAGAGAGGGTGTGATAGGAATTTTAGTGTGTCAGGGTTTTTAGGCCGAGTGAAATCCTAGATTTGGGAATCTAGGTTCGGGTGGAGAGATCGAGTGCTCTGAACATCAGATCGCCACCAAATTTGACATACATCTTCATCATCCTACAATGTTTATATTTTAATTTTATAGAATATCTGAGAAATAAGAAAGTATATGATCAATCGAATCGATCATGATCAGCCATCGAAGGCCCCGACGAGGAGCTAGCAATCCAGTGGGGCTGATTGAGACTAGAAGCTTCATGTGGAGCAACCATAGAGGCCGGACATGTGTACGGCTATGATGTGATACCAGAGCATTATCTAGTGGACTCAGATTATGGTGATCGACTATCTATAAAAAGGTATTGTATTTTGAATACGTAGATGTAGTAAATAGTTTATTATATAGTTTTATTTTTAGATCTATTAATGTATGCATGCATATTATATTTAGATCCTAATGTGTAGAGTTAAATAATCTGATATGATCGATAGATAATTAATTAGATTAATTATTTTTTACTACATCATTGCTATTTTTGAAATATTTTTGAAAAATAGTATGGCAAACCCTGTACTGTTTTCTTCAGAAATGCCATTCTCGATTAAGAAAATATTCTCTATAGACAACACAAGAAATAGCACTACAGAACTTTTTGTCCACTTACAAATGTAGGGTTTTTTTTTGTTCATAACAAAGACATACATTCTAAATGTATGTTCCAAAACTAAGATAATAGCCAAATGGGCTTTACAGGTCTTTACCTTTCCGTCTGCGCTACTTTGATGCTTTTGAAAATCCATTCACACTCAATGAATTTTATCCCGTCAGGTGAATCAACTAGTGTCCACACACTATTGATTTTCATAGACTTCAATTTGAATTATATGGCTACAAGCCACTTCTCAGAGTTAGATCACTGCATTGCATCCCTGTAGGTAATCGGATCCTTGTTGTTCTAATCGAGCTTAACAGGATTGCCATCCCAAATCTGGATATCATAATATCTATCCAGCAAACATGATACTTTATCAGATCTCCTTAAAGGTACCACTTTAATGGACTCCAATTTTGATTTGATCAAATTTGGTTCTGTAGGTTAACTAGATTATGTCAGTTCTTTTCTACTAGTCAAACTTTCCCAAGTTCAACTTGATAAGCATCAGTTTCTTCTCTAAGAAACTTCTTTCCAAAAGAAATGCCTTATTACTGATGAACATCTTATGTTTTCAGCATGGTAGAATTAATAACCCTTAAACATCTATTGGATCAAGATTCAAGTTTATCTATGTGCAAATCTTTGACATAGGCTGATCAACCCCAAACCCAAAGGTGAGAGAGTTTAGATTTACACCCAATCCATATCCTATATGGAGTCTTTATAATAGATTTACTCAGTATAAATTTTTAGAGTAAAACAAGTAGTCACAAGAGCACAACCCTGAAATAGGCAAACTAGTAAACCCTATCATGGATTGAACCAGTCTAACAAAGTTCAATTTCTCCTTTCTGATAATTATGTTTTGAAAAAAAAACTACTAAGAGAGAATCCTATTCTCCCCTAGATATGTCACAAAC
This sequence comes from Cocos nucifera, assembly GCA_006176705.1. NCBI lineage: Eukaryota > Viridiplantae > Streptophyta > Magnoliopsida > Arecales > Arecaceae > Cocos > Cocos nucifera. The sequence goes on from QRFJ01000568.1 coordinate 21,207, forward strand.
TTACTAGATAAGTATTCGCCTCCTCAATCTAATCAAAGTGTTCTAATATCTTTTCTAGTTTATTTTTTTATTTCATTATTAAATCATTTGAACATTTCAAATGATTCAAGTTAGATGCACCCATGCTCAGATAGATCGTATATAATGAAATTTTGATACTTTCTCTGGCACTTGAGTTCATAGGTCCACATACATCAATATGTATGAGACTTAGAACTTTATTGGCTCCTTCATCTTTTTCAGTAAAAGGTGACTTTGTCATCTTCTTAAGAAGACAACACTCATAGGTTATCAATGATTCATAATTATTGATGTCAAGATTTTACACTCAAGCTAATCTGTTTATCCTATTCTTATCAAGACGACTAAGCTTATAATGTCAAATGTAGGCATCAGTGACATAATCTAACTTAGGTGTTTGTTAAATGTGTAAATTATACTTAACAGGCTATGTTAATGCTAAATGCTTTTTCTTTATTGTCCATGTATTATTGTAATATTATTCATAGTAATATCACAACAACCTTCTTTATTGATAAATGATAGCCATCTCTGACCGGAAGGCCAATAGAAATCACATTTATCATAACCGATGGACGATAGTGACAATCACTAAAAATAACATCTTTTGAAAATAAGCTTGACAATTCCTAAAGCTAGGATTGAAATAGGACTTTCTTCCCTATCTTTTAGAAATCTCTCACCATTTTCAAACATTCCACTTATCTAAAGTCCTTGCAACGAATTGCATAAGACCACCGGTATCTAATACCCAGGTAGTAGAATTACATATAGAGAAATTTCAAGGTGTTATCATATAACGTCCTTGATAACCAACTCTTTCTCCTTTCTCTTGTTCATCCTGTTATGGTCAAAGAAAGCAAGATAATTCTTCTTCCTATGATCTTGCCTCTAATAGTAGAAGCACTATGCTTGATTTGGGTCAATATTGAACTAATTATTTTGACTGGGCTTAGAAGCCCCATTACGAATTCATTCGTACTGCTGACCTAAATTCAACTTTTGATACTAATTATTGAAGTTGGATCCCATAAGTCATCACTATCTAATAGTGATTGGAGAAATTAGGGTTTAGCCTTAATTTGAGAAAAAAGAATAATGACCTAATGTATATGAATTATTTTAAGCCTAAAGATTTGGACTTTAGTCTAAAGATTCTCCTACTATTTTATTCGAATTGATAGCTTCTACCTCCAATTTAGGAAATTACTTTAATTTCATAGTGGGTACTAGAATCTACATAGACTGCACATAAGTCCAACTATGGTTGGTCAACCCATGTAAATCTAAGGATAGGTTCATGACCAATTGTTTCTCCAAATAATGCTAGTAATTTAATTTTATCTCAGAAACCTAATTAGTAGGCTTTGGCCTCCACTATAAGGATCTAGTTAGGTTCAACCATTAACATCAGCATACTTGGTGCATCTAACTAACAAATGATAAAGCCCAACTATGGTTGGTCAACCTAACCACCATTAGAGAGACACATCCAAGTTGTCATATGCTGAATGATAATTATATTAGTTAACAAGCACCAGGCCTATGGGCCTCCAATGATTATTGAGTTAATGGATCCATTATCAAATACTTTAATGTGAGGCTATGACTTAGTTATCCCCATAACTTTGTCATTTTAAAGACCTAATATATTTTAGAGAATTTAAATTTATTTATGATTTAAGGATAGAAAGGACATAGACCAATTTGCTTCCACTGACTTCACCAAGTCAAGTCCTTCCACTGACTTCTCAAGTCTTTGACAAGAGAGGATCAATATCGGTCCATGGACACCTAGATCAGTCTCACTGAATAAAATCAATTTCACTAATTTTCTATGTAACATGGGTTAGCATGAATCAATGAGCAACCTAATCAAAAACTGATTAACCTCAATGGCCAGGTAAGTGAGATCGGTGGAAAGGTTTGCCAAGGCTTGCCATAGACACCATCAGAAATGGTCAGCTAAGTGGGCTACCAATTAAAAACCACTAGTTTGGAAATGCCAAATTTATCTTAGACACCAATCAGTTTGTCAGTTTTGATTTGGTCTGCCTAAAGACTCAGGCTCAACCACTAAGCCACGATCATGGTCCATTTGTTAGATGTATGGATTTTGATCAATTATAACTATTGAATTGATTTATAGAAAAGAAATGATCTAATCCTAATTAACTATTAATTAGGTTTGATCAATTTCTTAACTTAATCCATATTTAATCTAACCCTAGGTCTAATCCAGTTAATGACCTTATCAAATCTAACCCATTATCCTTTAACCCATGTTTTATTAAATTATCTTAAGATCTTCAAATCACGAACCTAGATACTAAATAATCACTTAAGTTCAAGACTAATGGGTTTGGATTTATGGAACCACAAAACTAGTTTATGATTTGTTCATTTGAAATATTTTCAAATTATAAATAGTTTACATTGAATCATATTCAATAGATGATTTTAGATCTGATTTATTTCAATATTTCGATCATGTCCTAGGATTTTGAATATGGAGTTTTGTAGAAAGTAAGTTCATAATTTTAATTTTATAAAATTTATATGTCATATATATGCAAACTATATTCAAGAAAGAAGCCACATATCAATATATGCAACATGTAGATCTAGATCAAAATATGAAACATATCATATGGATCTCATCTAAATGATCAAAATTAGATCATAAACTATTTAATTTTTGATTTAAAATCTAAAATTAAATCATAAGTTATTTTAGATCTTATCTAACATATTTATGATTTAGATTATTTAGGTCAGCACATACTAGGACAACCTCTCCACTGTAAGGGATAAATCTTACAGTAGAACAACCTTATTATCAGTATGTGCAACTTGATATTATTTAGGTCTAATCTAAATAATCTAAAATAGATCTAATATCTATTTATTTTATATTTAAAATTAAAAAAATAAATCATAAATTTGCTTAGATCTAATCTAAGTTATTCATGATTCAATTTTACAGATCAGCACATACTAGGACAACCTCTCCATTGTAAGGGATAAACCTTACAATAGGATAACCTTATTATCAGTATGTGCAATCTTTAAAGTTTTATTTATAAATTTATTTTAATGCAAACATGATCATGTTATAAAAGAACCCAGCTCTGATACCACTATTGGAAAACATGCAGGGTTTCATGCTTGTATTTCAAAACCTTTTCGAAATAAATCACAGCGAAAGATGTAGATTAAACGATTTAATCTACTAAAGCATGTAATCTAATTACTAAACCCTATATCTAGGACCTATAACATATTATAATGCATACATAAATCTGAAAATTAAAGTGCTTTGGTATTGATCAGATCAATATCCTCGATCTAGAATAGTTCTAGATCAAACCCTAAATCACATCTAGGTGAGAGAAGAGATCAAATATATTACCTTCATGCAGGTCGAGAATACTGTGGTCGAGTCTTGATATTGCCATTATTGCTTGGAGCTGCACATGCATCAGACCTCTATAGATTGTCCACATGAGGCTGCAACACAAATCGGTGATTCGTCGAACGAAGATCCACCCGAATTGCTAGCTTCTCGTGGATCCCTCCTGATGGTTAAGAAAATATTCTTCAGATCTCTTAGATACTCCAAGAGATAAAGAATAATAAAAGAAATAAGAAAGAAATTCAACCCTTGGATCTCTCAAAAATTAGAAATAAAAACATATGAGAAAAGCCCTAAGAGAAGACAAATCTTCTCCTTCAGGACATCAATGATTAATGCCCTGAACACATCTCCATGTCAGGGCAAGAGGAGACCTTCTCCTCTACATTTTTCTCATGTTTCCAAATCTAACATTTTCTATTTTTCTCATAGAAAAATATGATAAATAAATAAAGAAGAAGGATTCTCAAAGAAATACTAAGAGAAGACCTTTCTTCTCTTCTTCTTCTCTCATCAGGATATGATCAGATCATGTCCAAAGAGGACCACCATGCCCCAACTTCTTAGAGCATCCATCTTTCATGCTCTTACCCTCTCTCTTTTAGATTTTTCTCATAGAAAAATCACACAAAAATAAATAAAAAAGGGTTAGAAAGAAATCTCTAAGAGACAATAGTTTACTCTTACCTTTCTTTCTTCAAGACATCAACAACTTGATGTCCTAATGGAGTCTCCACGCCCTAAGATGTAGGCACCCAACCTCCCAACATCCCCCTCCCTCTTTTCTTTATTTTTTATATGGAAAAATTAGGGTTTATCACATCCTCAAACCTATTAAAACCAGGCGCCACCAAATAAGTAAGAATGGGTCAAAGTCCTATTTTGTAGGGATTAAAAAACAAGTAGTTTGGGTGGTGTCTCTTGGGGCGCCACCCCAAATTTTGTACATGGAATACCTAGCAAAAAGATGCCCAGAAAGAGAAATAAGATGGTGCACAAAATCTGGTGGGTGTGGGAAATATTTGCATAAGAAGGAAGAAGAGTCTTAGAGATCTAGGATTCTATTAAACAGAATCAAATGCACAACAACATTCCAATTTTGACTAATTTAGATTTTATTCCAAAACCAACCAGGAGTGGGTATAGAAACCTTTCTTAAGATGTGAAAAATTCATGTAAAGATCTAGAAATAAAAATTTGGGGCATGGGATTATTCCTTAGGTGGCACAAGGGAGAAGAGTGAGAGTTCCAATCCAACTGGGACTCTTCTTATTTGACTAGGTCAAAATCTTTTGAACCCAATTCAAAATAGTTTTGAGTCAATCTAATTAATAGAAAATCTTAATCCAATTAGGAGTCTAATCAAATTAAATTTAAATCATATTCAAATCTGATTTAATTTCTAATCAAATTAGAAATTAGGTACATTCAAATCTTAGTCCAACTAGAAATTATTTTTTCTTATAATTGGCTTATCCAATAAACTAATTAGACTTAATCCAATTAAGTCCAAACTAATTCTAATTAAATCTAATTTAATTAAACTTAATTTTAACTTGATTGCTCAATCAAATTGAGCCAATTAGTAATCCAATTGCTAATCAATCCTCCTGCAACCCTTGCATTAGGTGAAACATCAATCGTATTGATTGTTTGACCTTAAAATGATTCTAAATCATCGATCAACCATCTGATCAAGTTACAACCTATTTTATGTGTGACCCCATAGGTTTGAACCTAAGTTAATAGCATAGGAATCAATTCTTGTACCAATCAAAATGACCATCTAGTAATGATACCCGACATCCGATTAGGTCGAATGTATGCAAAGCAACATTCTTAGAATCCTGACATATGGTTACTGTATAATTCATCTCCTTGACCAATAATGCTTAGGATGATATCGAGTTAGCTGTTAACACTCATATAAGTCATCTATATTATGTTTCAAAATTTTGCAAAATTCATGACTCCTCACAAGGATTATCCAGACCTACGTTTTGCTAAATTGATACATAGCAAGATATTCTCTTTCTGAAGTTAATCAGGAGTGGTCAATCCCATCTTGACTCACACATTGACTTTACAAGTACTTGACTATATCCAAAAATCTTTTGAACCTATATTAGAAATACAGGCAGTCCGACATTAAAGTATAGTGAGTTGCTCGCAAGTCATCATGGTGATCTTAGATTAGAGGGACACTTATATCCATTGGCCTTAGCTAGATACTCTTGATAGTAGAGTTCTATATTGGTTATATTTAGTATAAATGTACTTTTACATTCCATCTGGATGCCATACCAATGTCTCCACACTAGTTGGTTACGAGGATAATCAACGCATATGTCATACAGCGATCTACACTCGATAAGTTATCATCCTTGTTAATAACTTATCATTTGATCGTGAACTATTTAAGAACCATCCAATAAATCTTTCTTTATCGATTGATTATAGTTCTAAGAACTTCATCATAATTTAGAAGTTCATTTAAGAAAGATAGAACTTTTATGATGCATCAGCCAAATAATTATTATTATTAGATAATTCATATACAGGTTCCAATCATCTACAACTTAGATGATTGGCTTTAGAATAGATTTTTCAACTGTACTACTAATTCGAGACTCCCCAGGATGAGAATGCTGGCTATCACATCTTTAAGAAGGTGGCCACATGGAGGCTCCAAGATGGTCTATACAGCCTTAGGCAATCTATCATCCAGCACTCTAGTTCCTAGTCACCATTAGAGTAGAGATCTTTCATGGATCACTGGATGTGGGCAGACATATGGTAGGCCCTCTATGACCAATGGAGTAGCAAGGAGTATTCTGGTAGGTGGTAGAGGACCTAACAGAATCGGGCTACCCAGCAAAATCTAATCAAGCATACGAGTAGCTCAGTTGATATACATGTTGTGGCCGATAGGCTTGTAAGAAATCAATATCTAAGCTCTTCACTAGAATTATAAAAACTCTTATATGCATGTTTTAATTAATTTAATTTTATTATTTACTTATTGTAGGCATGGCAACTAGGTCATCCACCAAATTAGCTATAGTTGTGGTGGGCCACACACTAGTCTAGGAGGACTGGTGACTATTTAGATTCTATGTCGTGATAGATCATGGTAAGAACTTCAAACTTTATTTACTAATTAAGTTATTATAGGATCTAATTTTTATATTACAACTAATATATTTTTGAACTATGTAGACATGTTATGCTATTAGATGAGTGCCCTAGAAGCTAGATTGGTCAACACTTGTAATATACTTTTTAGGGGTATTTTTGTAATTTTGATTAAACTTAATAAATGGGTTATTTTCTATCATAATGTATATTTAAAGTTTCTATGATACATCCTTCGAGTTAACGGGTATGATAACACATATTTTTAAGAGTTAAAAATTTAAGAAATGTGTTATCATAATTAACTCATAAATTGCTTCTAATCGTAGGATCATCACGAGGATGGTGATCGATCTAGAAGATTGATGTATGATTATTTTCTTAGGATAGATGAGTCTTGAATCTATAGTGTGGAGACACCAAAGTAAGAGTATAAGTATTCATTGAGAATGAGGGCACTACACGTGACCACCTCGAGCAGTCATAAAGGAGTCTACCTTCTCGTCGATGACTAGCTTGATGATACAGTTGTGTGTCTGATTCTTTAATCTGAGGTGCATCGATAATTCATCTTGAGTGTATTGTAGTTTGACTATATCATAACTCGATCTTCTAGCCATTCAAAATCTTGAGGTGTATGTTGGCTATAGCATGTTCATTATAGGAGTTAGATCGCACCAATAAGGGATCTATCAACCTCGGTAGAGGAGTAATCCTATGATAATCATGAGATTGAGTTCTTAAGCCCATGGCCATGGCAATATGAATTAATAGAAAGAAATTTCTATTAAGTGATTCACATCGGACTCGAATCAAATGATTTATTTATATGATGGGTGTTGGGTTTGACAAGTTCACCTTAACTCTAATCCTATCGGGGCTCATGATAGAAGAATCCAAACACACAGGTAGTTGCATCGAGAGATTCATATTTGGTTTTGATGGATTGGCACTACATACTATTAGGTGTCACTAGTGGATTTTGGGATCAATTAAAATTATCTTGATGATCCATGATTCTAATTGGATAAATCAAAAGAATTCTGGTCCATCGAAAGATGTTTTGATAATGTTAATGATAGAGATCATGACATGTCTCATTACCATATAGAACTAAATCTAATAAGATCACACAAACAAGAGTTTAGATTTGGATTTCATCAATTGGGCTAATCTAGTTTGATTGATTTGGATAAGATCCAATGGGATTCAAGAAAATCATGCTAGCACATGATTGAGCCTGACTTTCTCTTTCTGTCTTCATTTTGGTTTGTCTTGACTAAGTCAACTTTGATTTGACTCATTCAAAAATCCTGTGTGGTTTTGTCCTAGTCTGACTAGAGTTTATCTAGGTCAAATTAGAGCTTATCCTGATGAGATCAAGGCTTGTCCTAACCAGATCAAGATTTGTCCTAAAATCATGAGATGAAATTAAGACAATGCCATTTAGACCCAGTCTTTGTTGGAACTAAAAGAGGAAATGTGCACCCCCTAGATTTTATCTGAGGGTCCTAGGAGGATTCATGAGGGAGAATGAGGGCACACTTCCCCTTTGATGTGTGCCCCATGTGGATTAGGGCGGAAGTGTTTTGATAAGATCAAAACACTTGGAGATATTTGGTAGCACCAAACCTCTCTTCTCTATCTAAATTAGATGCCATTTTTTCTAGAATATTGTGCGACAAAATTTAGAATAAATTGATAGAAGGCATGGAGAGGTTCAAGGAGTTCTTCTATTTCAAGTAAATCAATTACTTGAAACCCTAGGACTCTATGTTGGCACCTAGGTCTCTATAAAGACCTCTTGCGCCTAGGTTTTATCAATTTTTGGTTCACCCCATACCCAAAGGTTGCCCCTTTCACCATCTCTATGCCATACTCCTCTCATCTTCTCCCTCTTCTCTATGCCTAAGGAGTTGGGTGTTAAGCAATCAAGTGGTTGAGAGTGCTACTGCTAAGATTGAGCAAAGAAGATCCCGATCAAGAGACAAATGTGCTGCCTTCGGATTTGATTTTGAAGGCTCTATAGATCAGATTCAGATATGATCTTTTGAGATCAAATCCAATAGAAAAAAGCATCCAGATCTAAACCAAGTGGACTTTGGTAGAGGCCGAGTGCATGTGCGGCTAGATTCAGAACCTCCATGTGCTGTCAGATCATTGGCAGAATGAACCATTTACCTAAATTAGGTAAAATGTGATGTTATAATTTTATTTTAATTTTAGATTTTATATTTAGATTGATCTAATCAGATCTAAGAATGCTCAGATTTGATCAAATCTATAGAAAAAATTTTGAAATTTTTGCTTCTAATCTAATTTGCAGCCTAGGAATGCTAATTCTTTCAACTGGTATTAGAGTTGCATTTGTAGTTCTTTAGATCTATTTTAGATCTAACTTTTGTTTTTATAATCTGATATGACTAATTTTAGGTGTTACATAGGATGTAATCAGATCTAAAATTAGTAGATTAAATTTAAAAATTCATATATGTAATATATGTGATGCATGTCTAGACTAGTTTTATAGATCTTATGCCATGAAATGTCTAGAATAAAATTTCTTTTATGATATGATCATTTAGGATTTTATTTTTAGATGTTATATTAGATATAATCAGATCTGAAATGCATATATTTATTTAAATATTATTGGTGTAGAATCTGGTTGATGCTGGAACAAGCTGAACCAGGGGAGGATGAGGTTGCCGCTGGTGATCTGCAAGACAAGTCCTGACTGAAGTTGGGGGTGGCTCTGGTAGGATCCTTCGATGATCAAGTCAACTCTTCTAGCCAACAAAAATAGAGTGCTCAAAAAATTGAAGTAGAATTTTGAGTTTAGAGATAAAACATATCCAGAGGATCACTTATATAGGTGGAGCTTGTGACAAACTGATGGTGACAGCCGTAACTACCTGGTAGTGGGCCGTTCGGAGCCACATGGTGTTTGTTACGGAGGATAGTGTCCATTATCGTGATGTGCCAGTCCGTTGAGATTTAAAAGTTAGAGTTTGGATGGAGTAGACATTGGTAATGAAGAGCTTCAAATCTCAGCAGTTTCAAAGAAGTTTGGACTCCTTTAAGGTCGCTCGCATGTATGTTAATTTGTACTGAGTTGGTAGCCGAATTCGTGTGGACGACAAGGTTCTTCTGGGTGATTGGAAGGTGATAGACCAGAAGAAGGCCAACTGAAGGGAGCTTCGGTCGAAAGGAGTGCAACTAGAGGAGGTCATCCGAAAGACGTGTGGCTGGAGGAGACTATCTGGAAAGAGTGCAACTGGAGGAGTTTGGCCTGAAGGAGATCTGCTGGAGGAATTCAAAAGAAGATCCACTGAAGGGTTGCTAGAGGAGTTTGAAGGGTATGTGGTTGAAGGAGTTTGCGTAGATGATGAGATCCTTCCCGATGAATTTAAGGAGTTCCGATGGACAGAGGTCGATTGGATGAAGGTCGATGAGAAGAAAATCAGCTGAAAGGAGCCTTATGGGTGATTGAAAGGAGTTTAGCCAGCGAGAGCTTGGTTGGCTGTTGTGATGGGTGGACAACTATGATACTCTTGTGACTCAACCATTTCTTTTGAAGCTCTACTATTTTTAGGACCGTCCAAAGACTAATAAAGTGGAGACGAGGTTTTTTTGCTTACATATTCAAGGTTCTTGGTGCTAGAATTCAAAGACCCACCACTCTCCATAAGTTGCAGAGGTTCATCCAAAGGGGGAGCTCTATTGATCTGATGCTGATCCAAGATCAAACAGCTTGGAGAGGTTCTAGTTTGGAATGAGTTCAAGCAGCTTCAAGATCGGCCAGGCCAAACTACATTAGAACTAGACACTTAATTGCTCTAAGAGCCACCACCACTATTCGAGCTCGTCTGGGTGAGACCCGCGAGGCCTTGTAGGTTTTGGGGTTATTGGATGAAGTTAGTCATGATTGTTGTCGTTGGACGAGGTCGTCCCAAAACTCAACACCTTTCCAAACTTTGGCAGAAAAGGGTTTACCCCCAACACAAGCCCCCTAGTCTCAAGTTCGAAATTCAAAAGAAGAGAATAAAGAAATGTGAGTGCCGAAGTCCTTTTCCACTTTTTACACGCCCATTGGAAAGAAACTTTTGGCATTATTCATGTAGGAGCTGAAGCTTCTTTAATATGAGGTGATCCAAAAAGATAATTTTCGAAATCCCTACTGAAGTGCTGCCCAAGGTATGGCGTAATTAAGGCTCTACCTTTTGCCAACCCTCCGCCATGATGAGCAAGACCTGCAATCATTATTGTCTCAGGTTTCTGTGGGTACTTAAGCTCATCTTTTTTTGGAGTCTTATTTTGATTGAGATCTCCTTCTTCTTCCTTCGATTTTTCTCTTCCTCCTGCTCGAGAGCTCTGACTTCCTTCACCATTTTATTCGGTCTCGGAGGTTCTTCCACTTGACTTTGAGCGAGCTCACCATCTCCCCATTCTTCTTAACCAACTTATGTTAGTTTTGAAACCCTCCATCTATTATTCTTGTATTTTTTGCACCTTCATTCATTTGGTTTCTTCAAGAAAGCCTTGAATCTTATTTTTCCTAATTTTTTTAGGATTTTTCTAACTCAATTTGATCTATATGTCCATCAAAGAATCCTGGTCAACTTATTTCGAGAGCTCGGCCCATCTAGCATTGATGGATCCATCCTATAAGAACTCCGAGTCCGTAGAAGTATACCAACCTCCTTTCGTTCCTGACACCATCCCTTATAAACTTTAGCATGCGAACCTTTCCTTAATCAGAATTCAATTTGGAATTTCTTTTGAATATGAACTTGAACTCCTAGGTCCAAGTGACCGAGCTTGCTCCCCTCCTATGGGCCGAACTTGCTTATATGTTGAAACCCTTCGTGCAGGACTTTGGCTACCAATACCCCTTTTTGTAGTAGACTTATTTAGGTTCTTAAATATCTCCTTCGCCTCTATGGCTCCGAACTCATTTAGGTTTATCATAGGGTTTCTTTTCTTATACATCCTGGCTGAAGTCTGACCTACTATTTCTTTATTCCATAATTTCTTCACCTTCAAACATCATCCTACCATTAAAGATTGGTGGTATGTATCTTTCCAATTCAGTAAGAAGGGGTTGCTTAAGGGCACCCCTTCTTCTATTCACAATTGGAAGAAGAAATTCTTTTCTATTTCGTGTCCCTCTTTAGAGTTATGGCTTCCTTCCTAGGGAAATATAAGAAATTTGATCTGGCAAACTCTTGGGCTTAAGAAAGAAGATCAGGATTCGGCCGATAAAATAAAGAACTACTGAGCTCTCTTCATTTTCAGACTCTTAGATGATCAGACCTTATTTAATCTTGATCTTAGTCCCCTTGACCCAGCAGCTAGTTGCCCGCAACTAGTCAATCATGCATTATTTTCCCTCTTTTGACTTTTAACTTTCTCTATCATAGAGATGACTCCTGAAGAGCGAAACTGCCTGGCGAAGAAAAATAAATTCCTTAAGAGAAAGGATAGCTTTGTCAGGGAACCTTCGAAGAGGGTTCACACTAAAGAGCCAGTCCCAGCCATGCCGATCTAGGCAGCGTCCGCTCCAAAATCTGATGCGGCAGTGCTAAGTCCAGCCATACCTGATGAAGTTGCTCCCTCTGCATCTCTTGAGTGGGGGGAAGTCATAGAGAAGGGGAGAAAGAAGGAGAAAAATGTCATTGCCAAGAAGGTCAGGAGAAAGGTTGGGCACTCTAGCGGTGAGAGCTCCAACCAAGAGTAGGGTTCCTTGGACGATCGGGAGGTCATCCACTTCTTCATGTGGGGTAGCCTTCTCCCACACCAATGAGGATTTCTTCATACTTGTGCTGTGGTGAGTGTTGTTCAGAATCCTTCTAGTGACCCAAGTCAAGGCCAGTTATCTCCGATCGATGTCAAGCCACTATCTCAAGGTATCCTTTTGAGACCTATAATTAAAAGTTTGAAGAAGAAAATCCATCACCTAAAGAAGAAGTTGAAGAAGACGGAAGATAAACTTCAAAAATCCAGAAAGAATTCTTTGGAGGTGATAATTGAGCTCACTCGCCTTCATAAGTTATATATGAAAGATTCCATGAGCTTCAACATCAAGAAAGGTAACTTTGAGAGGAAGTTGGCTGAGCTTAAGAAAAGTACCAGTGATAAGTCCAGGGCATTAACCATGATGGTCAGCTCCCTCGAAGTTGAGCTTAGAGCGGTGAAAGAGGAAATCCAACTGTTGAAGGGGAGTTCACCATGGTCTTTCGACAAAGCTCGATACGAATAGAATTGGTCTCAAAGATTTTCTACACTTCAGAAGCAGCTACATGATGCCGAGCTCGCCTATGAGACCTATTGATTAGGCTAGTGTGGGAGAATCTCCATGCTAGAGCGAAAGCTCCATGCTGCTAACAACGAGGTGGCTTGGCTTCAATAGCAACTCATCGATAATTATCGATCCAGCACTAGTAGGGAGTCAAAGGAGATTGTCTCTCTGAAGAGGATCGTGGGTGAGCTTTCAGAATCAGTTAGGATGGAGAAAGCTGAAGTTCAGAGACTGAAGCTTCAGTTGGTTTGTGAAGACCAAGCTGTCAAGGATGCTAAAGTGGAGTCGGAGGTTTTGAGGAAAAGGCTGCAGGCATTAGAAGAAATTTTCTAAAGAGCTGCTAGGATGTTCCACGATAATTTGATAAGAAGAAAGGAGCTCGAGAAAGAGATCGTCATCTTGAAAGAATCCTTGGTGATGGCCAACAGTCCAAAGTTCGAGGAATCAGACCCCTCTTAGAACTTTGGCTTTTTCTTTCTCTCTATTATAACTGGTCTTACAAATCCTCATTTTGTAACCAACTTTGATTCTAATGAAATGATACGTTTTTTCCATTTTTGCTCTATGTGGGTTGAATATCTATCGATAGCTCTGCTTTCCTTCCTTTTATTCTTTTTCTTTCTTTCTTCTTCTTTTTTTTGAGAATGTGGTTGCTAGGGATATTTAATCTGAGATCTTCCCCTATGCTCGGATGAGGTTCTTGTTCTGCTCTTGATACAGTCGATCTCTATTCTCGTTAGGATGAGGTCTTTCTTCTGCTCTTGATACGATTAGATTTAGCTCATGTTAGGATGAGGTTATCCTTCTATTTTCAACCCAATTGGTTTTTTTTTATTCCCCCATCAAGATGAGGTCCTCCCCTTGTTCTTAACGTGGTTAGGCTTTACTCTATCCCTGGTCAAAATGAGGTCCTCCTATTCTTGACGAGGTTGTTTTTTTATTTTTGTCAGGGTGAGGTCTTCCTCCTATCTTAGGTAACCGAAGGTCTACACTTTGCTCATGGTGGGACGAGATTCTTCTCCTATTCCCAATAGGATAGTAGAGGCCGTTGAAAGGGGCCACTCCCTTTCTCCTATCTTACATAATTAAAGGCCTTTGTTTTTCTCTTGTTAGGATGAGGTTCTCCTTCTGTTCCTAACAGGACAGTGGGGGCACAAAAAAAATCATTGAAAGAGCCTCTCTTCCCTTCAATCTTAGATAATTAGATGTCTTCACTTTGCTCATGTTAGGAAGAGGTTCTCCTCCTATTCCTAACAGAACAATGGGGGCATAAAAGACTATTGAAAGGGCCTCTCTCTCCCTCCGATCTTAGATAACTAGAGGTCTTTGCTTTGCTCATATCAGGATGAGATTCTCCTACTATTCCTAATAGGGCAGTGGGGATATAGAAGACCCGTTGAAAGAACCTCTTCCCTCCTTCGATCTTAGATAACTAGAGGTCTTCGCTTTGCTCATGTTAGGACGAGATTCTCCTCCTATTTCTAACAGGACAGTGAGGGCACAAAAGGACCGTTGAAAGGGCCTCTCCCTCCCTCCGATCTTAGATAATCAGAGGTCTTCTACTTTGTTTAAGAATGAAGTTCGATTAGATCATTCCCTATCATTATATAATTTTGCACCAAAGCATAGAGATATGGAAATGAGAAGATTTTATTAAGACAAGATCACTGGTAATACATTTGCAAGTTCTCCGAATTCTTGGGTCATGGGAGTGCTGCTCCTCCAAGCTCCTTCAAGTAATAAGTTTTGAGCCGGATAACCTCCTTAATTTCATATGGGCCTTCCTACTTCGGAGCAAGCTTTTCTTGGTTCCGAGGTTGTGAAATAGCCACTTTTTGAAGTACCAAATCTCCCACTTTGAATACATTGCCTCTAACTCTAGAGTTGTAGTAGCGAGCTACTCTCTGCCTATAGGCTGCCATCTGAACTTGAGCTTTTTTTCATTTTCCTCTAACAAGTCGAGGTTAGCCCTAAGGTCTTATGAGTTCTACTACTCATTGAAAGTCACAACTCATGTTGACAGGAGTTTGAGTTCTACTGGAATAACCGCTTCCATTTCGAAGGCCAGGACAAATGGAGTCTCCCTAGTTGGCAATCCTTGGATAGTTCAGTATGCCCAAAGTACATGATAAAGTTCATCTACCCAAATCTCCTTTGCTTTTTCAAGTCTTGCTTTGATACCTTGCAGCAGTTGTTGGTTACCTTGACCTCACCATTTGCCAATGGATGAGCTACTGATGTGAAGTGGTGGGAGATATTCATATCTTCGCAAAACTTGATAAATTTTATTCTAGCAAATTATCGTCCATTATCTATTATAAGGATCCGAAGTAGGCCAAACCTATAAATAATTGACTTTCAGATGAATTTCTACATTTAGCTTTGGTGATTTTCACTAGGAGTTTGTCCTCAACCCATTTTGTAAAGTAATCAATTGCTACCAGTAGAAACTTTTGTTGTCCAGATGCCATGAGAAAAGGTCCAAGTATGTCCATTTTTCATTGTGCAAATGGCCATGGAGCGCTTAGGGGTATAATTTCGGAGGTTGGTTGTCTTTGAATATTTATATTTCTTTGACACCGATCACACTTCCTGACATATTCCATAGAATCATGATACATTATTGGCCAATAGTAGCTTTGTCGAAGTAGCTTGTAAGATAAGGGCTTAGCCTCCAAATAACTTTCATAGATTCCTTCATGCACTTTTCATAGTGCAAAATCAACATTGGAAGGTTGGAGACATTTTAAGAGTGGTAGAGAATGCGATCTTTTATACAACTTGCTTTCATATAGAACATACTGGAAGGCTTGATTTCTTAATCTCTGAGCTTCTTTTGGATCATGGGAGAGAATTCCATCTTTGAGATAAGCAACTAGTAGGTCAATCTAATAGGGCTCATCGTCGACCTACATCACGAACTGTTGCTCTTCCAAACTTGGGTGTTTCAAAACTTCAAAGAAGACCTTGGATAGTTCGGTTGGGGCCAATGTCATCAATTTAGAGAGAAGATCGGCCCTAGTATTTTCTGCTCTTGAAATCTGCTTAATGTCGAAATGGTTGAAGGCTGGGGTCAAGCTCTTCACTTGCTCAAGATATTTCATCAAGTTCTCCTCTCGAGCTTCATAATTACCACTAACTTGTTCGACCACCAGTAGAAAATCATTGTAAACTTGAAGTCGATCTACTTTTAACTCTTTAGCTATCCTTAACCCTGTAATCAGAGCTTCATATTCAGTCTCCTTATTTGTTGCAGAAAATTCAAAGCGCAATGCGTATTCAGCAATGACTCCCTTTGGATTTACTAAGATCAACCCAATGCCTGCGCTCGAAGCATTGGAGGAGCCATCCATATATAGGGCCCAGAAGCCATTAGGAAGGTCTGCTCTTTCTTCAAATGATCTCGACTGCGATCATGGAATATTGATTTTATTCTGCTCATGTTTGGCCTCATCCGGGATAGTGAATTCTACTATGAAGTTTGCCAATATTTAAGCTTTGATTGACGGCTGAGGCTGAAAGTTGATATCAAATTCAGTAAGCTCAATTATCCATTTTATATTTTTTTTAAAAAACATTTGTTTGATGAAGAACTTTCTTGATTGGTTGATCAATAAGGAGAGTTATAGTGTACCCCTAAAAATAAGGTCGGAGTCTCTAGGTTGTAATCAGTAAAGCATAAGTTAGTTTCTCTAACTTTATGTACCTAGTCTCGGCATCCCTCAGGACTCAGCTTATATAATAGATCGATTGTTGAACCTTTTATTAATCCCAAGGATTGATTTTGATGAGTAACAAAATATTTGAATATATATTTGAACTAATGAAGTTGATGAGATCATGTTTCAGGATGTATTTTATAGTATCAAATAAAACATCCATATAAGTGCATTTGAAAATTGATAGAGAAGAGTTGGAGGCATTTGGAGCATAAATCACATCTGAAATAAGGCTTGAAAAAGATACCCCAAAACCAGAATTCAAGAGAAAACTTTTGGGCAAACTAAATTTTTTTAGCATAAGAAGTCCATGAGTCGACTCGAGGTTCGACTTGTTGTTCAGCTCGAGCTGATACGCAGACTGGCATGCAGAAGTTTTAGAAGGAACAGTCTTGAGTGGAGGCTCGAGTCAACTTGAGGTTCTCGAGTCAAAGTTTTAGTAAAAATCTAGAGAATGATGATTTTGGGGCAAGGTCTCAAGCAGAGGCTCGAGTCGACTCGAGGTTCTTGAGTCAAAGTCTCAGGAGAAATATAGAAGATGATAAATTTGAAGCAAAGTTCGATATAGTCTCGAGTAGAGGCTCGAGTTGACTTAAGGTCCACGAGCTAAAGTCTCAGTAAAATAAAAAAAGACTAATCTTCATATAGAAACTCTCGAGCTGAGGATCGAACAGAGCAAATGGCCTCGAGCTGATGCTCGAGTCGACTCGAGCTCCAACGGCTAGTTTCTACAGACTGTTCAGAACTATGCAGATTAGGTTCAAATGATTATTTTTGCTTCTTCAATGGTCAAGTAGGGTTTTCCAGCCTTTCAAATAAGAAAAATCACCTATAAAATACCTAGAGGAAGTGACATGACCATTCAATCATTGAAAGAAATTAAAAAATTAAGAAAAAGAGTAAAAAGAGCCCTGAAAAGAGAGCATTCCACTCCCAACTCCAAGAAACATCAAATCAAGTGATTCCATTCTGTAAGAAGATAAGCTCAAATAGTTCAAAATCCTCCCTCCAAGAAGACTCCAAAAAGCTTCATCAACTTATTTGCTCATCAAAGAAGCTTTTTGTTTATTTTTGTTGTTCAACTTTTCTCTTTTTTGTAACTTAGCTTCAATAGGATTTTGAAGCTAAGTGGAAGGCTTATCCAAGCCTAAAAATTGGATTCTAAGCCAAGGATTGGCTTAGGGGTTGGTTGTGGTTGGTGGACCAGTATAAAAATTAATTAAATTTTGGGTAGTGAGCCTTAGAAAACTATCCGACTGTAATCGTGGAGAGATTATAGTGAAATTTTCAAGTGGGCTTTAGAAAGTGGACGTAAGTGTAAGGAGCACTGAACCACTATAAATTTTCTAGTGTTTGTGATTGCCTTGTTTATTTCATTTCATTGCATTTACATTTCTACATTTCTGCATACTTAGAACTAAAGCATACACCATCTCATCACTTATTTTTGAAAATAGTACCTTACTTGTTTTAAGTTTTGAAAAACCCAATTCACCCCCCCCCCCCTCCACTCTTGGATTGTCTTGTTGGGCAACAAGTGTATTAGAGCTTGGTACTCACTTTATTTGATTTAACAATCAAGAGTTAAGATCAAATAGCAACCCATATGAGTGCATCTCTTATCGAAGGGCAATCGATCAACCACGCACCCTTGTTCAATGGAATAAATTATATTTATTGGAAAGCACGCATGCACATTTATATGTGAGCACTTGATTATCAATTTTGGAGAGTGATAATCAAAGGCCCACACACTTCCACAATCAAAATAGAGGATAATGTTGTTCCCAAACTAGAAGAGAATTGGGATGAGCATGATATGAAAATGATAGAATTAAATGCTAAGGCCATAAATGTTTTATATTATGCATTAGACCCTAATGAATTTAATAGAATTTCTCCTTGTGCTTCGGCCAAGAAAATTTAGGATAGGCTAGAGGTTACCCATGAGGGTACCAATCAAGTAAGGGAGTCTAAAATAAATATACTTATCCATCCATATGAATTATTTAAGATAGAGTCAAATGAGTCTATTTCTAAAATATTTACTAGATTTATCGATATTATCAATGGTTTGAAAAGCTTGGGTAAATCTTACACTAATAGTGAGCTTGTTTGTAAAATTCTTAGGTCACTTTTGAAAGCTTAGGAAGCAGAGGTCACCGTTATCCAAGAAGCTAAAGACCTCAACAAGCTACCATTGGAAGAGCTTCTTGAATCCTTAATGACTCATAAATTGAATATGAGGCAAAACATGGAGGAGGAAACCAAGAAGAAAAAGACCATAGCTCTTAAGACAACTACTTCCAAGGATGATTAGAGTGAGGAATCCGATGAAGAGGAGGAGGAAGAAGACTTGACCATGATTGCAAGAAAGTTTAAGAGGTTTTTAAGAAAGAAGAAGCAAGGATTCAAGAAGAAGACCTTCAAAAGTGAACCAACTAAGAAAAAAGAGAAGGAGCTACCAATTTGCTTCGAGTGCAAGAAATTTGGCCACTTTAGGATGGACTGCCCCCTTCTTAAGAAATCATCCAAAAAGCTCAAGAAGAAGACGATGATGGCCACTTGGAGTGATAGTGAGGACTCTAGCTCCGAGGAAGAGTCATAAAAAGAAGCCAACCTTTGCCTGATGGCACATCATAAGGAGGTAAATGTTGAAAACTCCTTAGATTTTACTTTTGATGAGTTATAAGAGGCTTTTTCCGAACTTATGGCTGAATATAGGAAAGTAACTTTGAAAAATAAAGATTTGATAAAGTTAAATTTAGAACTTACTCACAAAAAGAAAATAGTTTCTAAAAAACTAAATTTGCTTACTAATGAAAATCAGAAATTGAATGATGAACTAGCAAAAATCAAACCATTTGTAGAAAGATTTACCTATAGTTTCAAAAAATTAAATATGCTACCAACTGAGCAAAGAGCTATTTTTGACAAGGTCGGATTAGGATTTAAACCTCGTAAGAAATAAAAATATTCAAAAATTTATTTGTTAAAGCTTCATCAAACTCTACTTCAAATATCTCATATTTTTGTTGTGGCAAAATTGGTCATAAGTCTTATGCATGTGATTTCAAAAAATTAAATAAAAAATAGTTAAAATGATTTAGGTTCCAAAAGGAATCATAAGCACTAACCCCAAAGGATCCAAGATGACTTGGATACCTAAAAACTCAACTTGATTTTCTTGTATAGGAGTATCTTGCAGCCCAAAATAAGAAAAGGCTTTGGTATCTTGATAGTGGCTATTCAAGGCATATGACAGGTGATAAATCTCAATTTATCACTTTTGAGCCTAAAGAAGGAGGGGTAGTCACATTTGGTGACAATGAAAAGGGATGTATCATTGGTGTCGATAATATTCGTATCACTCCTTCTACTTCTATTCAAAATATATTGCTAGTTGATGAGTTGAAACATAATTTGCTTAGCATTAGTCAATTTTATGATAAAAAATTTAAAGTAACTTTTGAATCTCTATTATGTACTATTTCTAATCCAAATAACAATGATATTATGTTCATAGGACATAGACATAACAATGTCTATATGGTAGATCTTGATGATCTACACATAAAGAATGGTCAATGTCTTATGGCAATGGATGCCAAGGTCAATGAAGCTAGTTGACTGCGATATTGTAAATTAGGTCATGCTAGTATGGACTTACTCTCAAAATTAATTAAGAAAGATCTTGTAAGAGGATTACCAAAACTAAGTTTTGAAAAGAATCAAATTTATGATGCAAGTCAATTTGGAAAGCAAACTAGAAATTCTTTCAAATCAAAAAAAATGATTTCAACCTCTAGACCTTTAGAATTGCTACACATGGATTTGTTTGGACCCATAAGGACCACTAGTCTAGGAGGTAAAAAGTGTGGTCTTATAATTATAGATGATTTTTCAAGATTCACTTTGATAATATTTTTAGCACAAAAAGATGAAGCCTTCAATGCATTTTTCAAATTTTATCGAAAGGTTTTGAATGAAAAGAACACATCAATAGTTTGCATATGTAGTGATTATGGTATAGAATTCGAAAATCAGTACTTTGAGAACTTTTGTACTAAAAAAAAATTGATCATAATATTTTAACACCTAGAACCCCACAATAAAATGTAGTAGAAAGAAAAATCGAACAATAGAAGAAACGGCACGAACTATGTTGTGTGAAAGTAATTTACCTAGATTTTTTAGACTAAGGCAATAAATACTGCATGTTACATATTAAACCATGTTCTAATAAGACATATTTTAAAGAAAACCCCATATGAACTTTGGAAAGATAGAAAATCAAATATCAACTATTTTCATGTGTTTGGTTGTAAATGCTTCATACTTAATAATGGAAAAGATTACCTAAAAAAATTTGATGCCAAATCCGATGAGGGTATCTCCTTAGGATACTCCTCATCAAGCAAGGCATATAGAGTCTTCAACAAGAGAACCCTCATTATTGAAGAATCAATTCATATTATCTTTGATGAATATAAGGATAAATTTGTTAGAAAAGAAGATGCTTTAGATGAGGATGCAGAAAATCTTTATGACAAGATGGACAATCTAACACTCAAGGATCCTCCACCTCAAAATAATGAAGAAGAGAAGAATGAAGAGTCCTCTCACAGTCCAAGAGAGGAGCTGCCAAAAGAATGGAGGTATGCACATGGACATCCTAAAGATCTTATAATCGGTGATCCATCATAAGGGGTAAGAACACGATCTTATCTTAGAAATATAAATAATTACATAGCTTTTGTTTCATAAATTAAACCTAAATCAATAGAAGAAGCTAAAAATGATCCATATTGGATATATGCCATGCAAAAAGAATTAAATCAATTTGAAAGAAACAAAGTGTGGACCCTAGTCGATAGACCAAATAACCACTCAATAATTAGAACTAAATGGATATATAGAAATAAATTGGATGAACATGAAACCATTATAAGAAATAAGACTAAATTAGTAACAAAAGGATATAATCAGGAAGAAGGCATTGATTTTGATGAAACCTTTGCCCCTGTAGCTAGATTAGAGGCCATTAGACTATTTCTTGCTTTTGCATGTTTCATGAATTTTAAATCATACCAAATGGATGTAAAAAGTATATTTCTTAATGGTTATATAGCAGAAGATGTATATGTTGAACAACCACCTAGATTTGAAAATCATGCATTTCCAAATCATGTATTCAAATTACTTAAAGCTCTATATGGTCTAAAACAAGCCTCTCGTGCTTGGTATGAAAGATTAAATAAATTCTTACTAGATAATGAATTTACTAGAGAAAATATAGATAAAACCTTGTCTTAAAAAGAAAAGATAAGAATCTATTAGTTGTACAAATCTATGTGGATGATATTATTTTTGGTGCCACTAATGAAATTCTTTGTCAAGAATTTACTAAGTCAATGCAGGGTGAGTTCGAGATGTGTATGATGGGAGAGTTAAACTTCTTCCTCAGACTCCAAATCAAGCAAAATGAAGAGGGGATCTCCATCAACCAAAAAAATATACAAAGAAAATACTTAAGAAGTTTGGGATGAAGAGTTCAAGAACAATTGGCACACCTATGTGTACATCCTGCAAACTTGATAAAGATGAGAAAGGTAAGAAAATAGATTTAAAATTATATAGAGGTATGATAGGCTCACTTCTTTATTTTACTGCAAGTAGACTAGATATAGTATTCAGTGTTTGCATGTGTGCTAGGTATCAATCAAACCCTAGAGAATCATATCTGCTTGCTGTTAAAAGAATCTTTAGATACTTATCTGGGATACTTAATGTAGGACTATGGTATGATAGAGCATCTTAATTTGAATTAATTAGTTACTCTGATATTGATTTTGCTGGATGCAAACTTGATAGAAAAAGCACTAGTGGCATATGTCAATTTATAGAAGTAAATTTAATTTCTTGGTTTAGTAAGAAATAAAATTTAGTAGCACTATCAACGATTGAGGCTAAATATATTGCTGCTGGGAGTTGTTGTGCATAAATTCTTTGGATTAAATAATAATTAGAAGATTTTAGATTCAAACTTAATAAGATATCTATAAGATGTGACAACATAAGTGCAATCAATTTAACCAAGAACCCAATTCAATACTCAAGATCCAAACACATTGAGATAAGGCATCACTTCATAAGAGACAATGTACAAAATAATGATGTGGTGCTTGAATTTATTTGTACTGATAAATAATTACCTGACACATTCACAAAACCCCTTGGTGAAGAAAAATTCAGCATTATTAGAAGAGACTTAGGACTATGCTATCAACCTGATTAAATTTCATTCTTCAAAATTCTAAGTAAATCAAATTAAACCCAAAAGAATTAAATCTTGTGTATAAAATTAATGATCAATATTTAGGAAAATAACTAGACATTGCTTGAATGATAAATCTCCTCTGAAACTTTAAAAGTTTTAGAACTATTGCTCGAGTCGACTCAAGCAAACTAGTTCAAAACCACGAGTTGACTCGAGGGTCGGGGGACACAAGGGTTAAAACGGGCCCATGACTATTTGCGATGCCCTAGAAAATCTTTCTCTCGATGAGCAGAGGGCCTCTCATCCCCCCAAATCCAATCCAACAGTATTGCTTGTCTCCCTACCATCTCTTCCCTTCGATTTGTGAAGTTAAAGGCCGACTTTGGGTAAAATGGATGGAGAAAGGCGTGGAGTGCAGAAAGTTTGTAATACCCATGGAGCCGAAGAATGGGTGAGGAGAAGAAAAGCTCGAATGAAATAGGCAACATCCCAACCATCTGAGGTTTCTTAACCCTCCAAAGAATCCATTCTGGAAGAACCCATTCAGGAAGAACCTCAACAGGATCAAGGTATACCAAACTCACCTCCTCCACCACCTTCATGTGTTGGTAGGATGGCCACTAGAGCCATTGCAATGGAGAGGAGAATTGATTTTGATTTCTTTAAAAGTTATAGTTTTTTTATTGGGACTTGGATTGGTAGGATGGGCTGGAGAAATTTTGGTACAATGGACATCCCCATGTACTCTAAGTTGGTTAGAGAGTTCTATGAAAATCTTAAAAGAGGATTTTCTGAAATTGTAAGTACAGTCAAAGGTATACAAATTGAGGTGACTGGGGAGAGTTTGGCTCAGATTTTGGTATCATAAAAGAAGGTTTTGTGCCCGATAAATTATCTGACAAAAAGAGGGGTTTGAGATTAATTGTGGATAGGGATGATATTATAGGAGATGTACTGGCACCCACACTATCAGTGAAAATGAGAGTTCTTCATCATATCATCAATGAGATTTTTATTCCGAAATTGGATAGACATGACTTTATGTCTGAAAGAGAGCTATGCATGATGTATTTGATGGTTCAAGGAATGCAGATAAATCTACCTAGTATTATGATGCATCAGATGAGAGAGGCTGCATCAAGGAACAAGGTATGCTTGCCTTATGGAATGGCCCTGACTAGGATTTTTGAGACTGTAGGAGTATCACTAGAGAATGAAGCAAGTAAGAAGTAGTCTCACTATGATGTTTAAGACATGAGAGCCTTGACCAGAATGCAATATCATGTAGAGGATGGAAGATGGAGTGAGCTCAAAAGTGGTACTTCCAAGTCTTGGAAACATGAAAAGATAGGTCATGGGAAGATAGGAGTGAGCCGAAAGAGAAATTAGCTCTCCTAGCAAAGTTCAGAAATAGGGCTAGCTCACCTTAAGACTGAGCCAGCTAAGTTGGAAACTCCCAATTTAGCCGGCTCAGTCCAAGACTGGATCGACTAGGTCTTAGAGAAAAATTCAGATAGAAAGCAGCATTTTCGGACTATTGGCATGGTACACAATTGGATCGGCTCAATTTGGGACTGAGCCAACCCAGTCGTAGGTTAGCCAGCTCAGTCTGAAACTAGGCCGGCTCAATTTTTATGGATTATTATTTTGCGTACATGGATTATTTGAATTTGGGATATTTTTTTATGAGCTTGGGCTTGACCCTTTGTAAAGTATATATACTGAAAATAGGTCAAGATTGTAATGAGGCTGAAATATACTGAATAAAAGCTCTTTTCTTCTAGAAATCTCTTCTTCTCTATTCCTTGAATTATTTGATCATGCTTCCACAGAAATCTCTAAGAGGTTCTTTCTAGTTACTTGGCTAATCACCGACGGTCATACCGATCCATATGGAAAGAGCGTGTATTCCCAATAATTGGTATCAGAGTGGTGCTGTATAGAAGAAAGGAAGACACCTAGGATTTACTACATCGAGGATCTGTTGTACCAAATTTTATCCTAAAACTTTTAGTTTGCTTCGTGGTTGTCTCTAGATTAAGGTGGAGATTGTTTACATGAAAGAACGGTGATACAGAAGTTTGGAAAGAGGATCTAGGGCTAGTTAGATCTTCTTTGAAGGATAGTTTTGCTGGTGTGTGTGATCGTGAAGGATGTTAGGGATCTATTCTCGACTTGTTTGAAGTCATGGGATCAAGTGGATTCAAGGTGGATTTTGAGAAGTTCGATGGCAAGGAGAACTTTATCCTATGGCAGTAAAGAGTAAAGGACTTATTGGTTCAGCAGAGGATTTATAAGGTCTTGACAAAAAAAAGGCTGAAAAAGATCAGTGCTGAGGATTGAAAAGAGTTGGAGAAAATTGCTTTTAGCATAATTCGGATGTGCTTAGCTGATCAAGTTTTGTCCGAGGTTTGCATAGAATCTACGGCAAAGGAGCTCAAGGAGAGACTGGAGAACACATACATGGGGAAGAACATGACGAATAAGCTATGGTTGAAGAAACAGTTGTTTAGTTTGAGGATGTCCGAAGGCGGAGATCTTGTTTCACATATCCAAAGGTTCAATCAGGTGTGTTCTGAGGTGATGAGTTTGGATGTGAAGATCGACGAGGAGGATCGGGCATTGCTGTTATTATGTTCTCTCTCAGGTTTGTATGATGGTCTCATAGCAACTTTAGTTTATGGGAAGAAGACCCTAAATTATGAAGAGGTTGTTGGTATGCTCAGATCAAATGAGCAAAGAAAAAAGATCTTCAAGGAAGACCCTAAGTCTGAGATCTTGGCTGTGAACAGACAGAAAAGATCAAAGGAGAAGACAAAAGGAAAATCCAAGGGCAGGTCAAAGTCTCACAATCAGAGGAAGATGATATTGAAATGTTATAAATGTCATCAACCTGGACACCTGAGGAGAGATTGTCCCCTTTTGATATCAGAAAAAGAAAAGGCCGGCATGGAAGATGATACGACTTTTGTGAGCAGTGGAGAAAACCTGCTAGTTGTATCAGATGGATCCATAGAGTGTGATACTATATGCATATTGGATTCAGCATGCTCGCACCTCTATACTTTTCATCAGAAGTGGTTTGCTATCTACCAAAAGGTTGATGGTGGAAGTGTCAGCCTTAGAGATGATCACCCACGCAAAGTAGCTGAAATTGGCTCTATCAGGGTGAGGATATATGAGGGGATTATTCATACATTATCAAATGTCAGGCATGTACCGGAGTTGAAAAATAATTTAATTTTTTTGGGCTACTTGGAGGAGTAGGGTTATGCTTTTAGCAGTCAGACTGGGAGTGGATATCTAAAAATTTTTAAGAAAGCTTTGGTGGTGATGAGAGGTAGAAGACTAAGCAATAATCTTTATAGAATGGAAGGCTCAGTGGTAAATGATAGTGCAGAGGTGCTAGGAGCGGCATAGGAGGAGCTGATTTTATATCAACTATGGCATTATTGGATGGGTCATATGAGTAATCGTGGGCTTACTGAACTAAGCAGAAGAGGTATGATCCCAGCTCTGAAGGAGGGTATAGATCTTTATGAGCCGTGCATCTTTGGCAAATAGCATAGGATCAAGTTTGCTAGAAGTACCAAGCACAGCGAGGGAGTGCTAGATTTAGTGCACTCAGATGTGTGGGGACCAACTCCTGTATCAACTAGAGGTGGGGCAAAATACTTTGTCACTTTTATTGATGATTTTTCAAGGAAGATGTAGGTTTATCTGATCAGAGAAAAATCAAAGATGTTTATCCGATTCAGAGCCTGAAAAGCTCAAGTAGAGAAAGAGTCAGAAGATAGGTGAAGTATCTGAGGTTGGACAATGGAGGAGAGTATACTAGCCTAGAGTTCAGGAGGTACTGTGAGAAAAATGGCATCAGATGCCATTATATGGTGAAGATGACTCTCCAGCAGAATGGTGTTATGGAAAAAATGAACCAGACATTGACCGAAAAGGCATGGAATTTGAGGTTGCAAACATCACTTCCAAAGTCCTTTTGGGGTGATGCTTTAATTTTTTCTTATTTTCTTGTGAACAGGTCCCCTTATCATAAGCTGAATGGAGGCATTCTAGAGAAGGTCTGGAGTAGAAAGAAGGTGGAGCTTGACCATCTGAAAGTCTTCAGTTACATAGCCTATGCACATGTAGAGGCAACTGAGAGGAGCAAATTGGACCTGAAATCTGAAAAGATGATATTCATAGGATATCCACAAGGAGTCAAGGGGTACCTACTATGGGACTCTCAGGCACAGAAGTCAGTGATTAGCAGGGACATTATCTTTGATGAGAAGAGCATGTTGAGGAGGTCTAGGATAGATGAAACTAGAGAAACAAAGATGAACAATGGTGGCCAGTCAGAAAATGATGGTATGTAGGTTACATCCACTTACAGGAGTATTTCTGTTAAGGTGGAGCTGGGCAGAAGAGTATTATCTCAGATTGAAAATCAACATGGAAGGTCAGTAGTTCAGACAGATGTGCAGGAGCAGCCATAGATATAAGATAAAGATATGCCAGTATGAGTGGCTTTGCATAAGCCTCAGTGTACTATTAGGAGGCTGATCAAATATGACATGGATGAGGTTATCTCCTATGTACTCATCACTGCTAATGGAGATCCAAAGAATTATGCAAAATCCATGAAGAGTGAGGATTATGATTCACGGATACAGGCCATGATGGAGGAGATGGAATCACTTAAGAAGAATCAAACATGGCAGCTGGTGGATCTTCTAGAGGATGCTCGGCTTATTAGCTCAAAGTGGGTGTTCACAAAGAAAGAAGTACCTTCAGAATAAGGTGGAGTCAGATTCAAAGCAAGGCTGGTAGCAAAAGGATACTCACAAAGGAAAGGGATTGACTACACAAAAATTTTCTCTCCTATGGTGCGTCATACATATATTCAAGTTTTGTTGTCACTGGTGGCACAGCATAATATGGAATTAGAACAGATAGACATGAAGATGGCCTTCCTTCATGGGACTTTGGAGGAAAGAATCTACATGAAGCAGCCAGATGGTTTTATGAAGATGGGATAGGAAGAAAAGGTGTGTTTACTCAAGAAGTCTTTGTATGGCTTGAAATAATCCCCTCGTTAGTGGTATCGAAGGTTTGATAGCTTTGTCTTGAGCCTGGGTTTTAGCAGATATGAATATGATTGTTGTGTCTACATCAAGGATATAGATGAGGAGGATGTCCTGTACCTATTATTGTATGTAGATGCTATGCTCATAGCCAGTAGAAGCATGGATGCTGTGAAAAGGTTGAAAAGGGTAATATCATCTGAGTTTGAGATAAAGAATTTGAGTCCAGTTGAGAAAATCCTTAGAATGAAGATTTGTAGATATAGGTGCAAAGGAGTGCTCCATTTGTCACAAGAAAAGTATATCCAGAAGGTTCTGAAGAGGTTTGGGATGGAGAAGGCCAAACTTGCAGAGACACTATTGCCGAGCCATATGTCTCTCTTCAAGTTACAGAGCCTCCAATCAGAAGAGGAGAGAGAGTACATGAAATGAGTTCCTTATGCAAATGCTGTAGGCATTATGATGTACACTATGGTGTGCTATAGACCAGATATAGCACATGCAGTGAGCACGGTTAGTAGATATATGGCTAACCCTGGGAAGAAACATTAGAAAACATTGAAATTGATATTAAGATATCTGCATGAAATAAGGGATTATGGTTTGGTGCTTGGTGGGCAGCCAGGAGGATTTGGAGAATAACCTATGAAGATGTGTGAAGGTTCAGATCCTCTGGAAGGATTTGTTGACGCAAATTATGCTGGTGATCTTGATACAAGGAGGTCTACTATTGGATACCTCTTCTACATATATGGTGGATCGATGTCTTGGAGATCAACCCTTCAGCCAATCACGGCTTTGTCTACCATAGAGGTCGAGTACATTGGGATAACAGAGGCTGCAAAGGAAGCCCTTTAGCTCAGGAGGCTGATTGATGAGTTGGGGGTGGAGCAGAGCAAGGTTACACTATTTAGTGATAGTCAGAGTGCTCTGTTGTTGGCACAGAATCTAGTCTATCATATGCACACAAAGCATATAGACGTGAGGTACCACAGGATTAGAGAGCTGGTGGAGGAAGATGAAGTGGAACTGATGAAGGTCCATACCAAAGAGAATCAGTCTGATGCACTCATGAAGGTACTCTTCAGAGATAGCTTTTAGAGATGTGTGGCATGGATGGATCTATTGAGAAGAGATGAGTTCATAAGGACTTGGAAGCACCAAGATGGACAATGTGAGCTCAGAAGTGGCACTCCCAAGTCTTGAAAATATGAAAAGATAGGTCATGAAAAGATGGGAGCGAGCCAAAAGAGAAATCAGCTCTCCTAGCAAAGTTCAGAAACTAGGTCGGCTCATCATGAGACTGAGCTGGCTAAGTTGGAAACTAAGCTGGCTCAGTTCAGGACTAGGCTGGCTCAGTTCAGGACTAGATCAGCTAGGTCTCAGAGGAAAATCTAGATAGAAAGCAGCATTTTTGGACTATTGATATGGTACACAATTGGGTTGACTCAGTCACTATTGGCATGGTACACAACTGGATCGGCTCAATTTTAGGTACACAACTGGGTCAGCTCAGTCTGTGACTGAGCCGACCCAGTCGTAGGTTAGCCGGTGCAATCTAAAACTGGGCCAGCTCAGTTTTTGCCGATTATTATTTTGTATACGTGGGTTGTTTGGATTTAGAGAGTTTTTCTATGAGCTTGGGCTTAATCCTTTGTAAAGTATATATACTGGAAACAGGTCAAGGTTGTAATGAGGCTGAAAAATACTAAATAAAAGCTCTTTTCTTTTGAAAATCTCTTCTTCTCTTCTTCTCTATTCCTTGAATTATTTGATCATGCTTCCACAAAAATATCTGAGAGGTTCTTTCTTGTTGCTTGGCTAATCATCAACGGCCATGCCGATCCGTGTAGGAAGAGCACATATTTTTGATAGATGGATTAAGAACTTTTCTGGTCAAGAGAGGAGAGTGCCTAGAGTTATAGAGGTAGGAGAGCCCTCTACTCCAATTGCAGCTTGAGATATACCTGACACTGACCTCGGTACATTTATGACACCTTAAGCTCCACCCACAGGGAGGTTTCCATAGACACCACCTGCTGACTCTGCATCTTTGAAGAGACTGGTAGACATGATATCTACCAAAGTCAATAGAGAGATTCAGAAACTATCTGAGATTGTAGAGATTGTACAGATAGAGATGAGGTCTATCTCTCAGAGGCTTTCTATTCTGGAGTAGAGAGAGCACACACACAATGTTAGATATGTGTGCCCTAGAAACCAGATTGGCTGATACTTGTAATACACTTCTAAGAGCAAAATTATAATTTTAACTATAAATAATAAAATAGATTATTTTCTATCATAGTGTGTATTTTGAAAGTGTCTGTGATACATCCTTTGAGTTAATGGTAATAATAGTTTATATTTTCAAGAGTGAAAAATTTAAGACATGAATTTTCGTTATTAACTCATAAAATGCTCTCGACCGTAGGATCATCATGAGGATGGTGATTGATCCAAAAGGTTGGTGTACGATCGCTTCTTTAGGAGAGATGAGCCTTAAGTCTATGGTGTAGAGACATCGGAGCGAGAGTACAAGTACTCGTTAGAGAACGAGGACACTGAGCATGACCACCTTGAGCAGTCATAAGGAAGTCTACCTTCTCATCGATGACTGGCTTGAAGCTGCAGTGGTGTGTCTAGTTCTTTGATCTGAGGTGCATCAATAGTTCACCTTGAGGGTGTTATAGTTTGACTACACCATAACTCGATCTCCTAGCCATTCGAAATTCTAAGGTATATGTTGGCTTTAGCATATTCATTGTAGGAATTGAATTACACCAATAGGGGATCTATCTACCTCGGTAGATGAGAAGCAGCCCTATGATGATCATGAGAATCAAGTCCATAAGCCCATGGCCATGGTAGAGTGAAATAATAGAAAGAGTTTCTATTAAAGTTTTTCATGTTCGACTTGAATCGAATGATTAATTCATATAATGGAAATTAGGGTTTGACGAGATCACCTTAACCCTTATTCAGTCAGGGCTCGAGATAAAAGAACTTAATCATACAGATAACTGCACTGAGTGGTTGGCTTTCAGTTTTGATGGGTTGCCACTATATGCTGCTAGGTGTCACTAGTGGATTTTGGGAGCAATTAGAATGATTTGGATGATCGATCATACTAGTTGTCTGAATCAAAAAAGTTCTAATCCATCAAAAGATGTTTCGATGATGTCGATGATAGAGATCGCGATGTATCCCATTACCATACAGAACTAAACCTAACTGGATCACACAAATAAGGATTTGGATCTGGATGTCATCAATTAGACTAACCCAGTTTAATTGATTTGAATAAGATTCAATTAGGTTCAAGGAAATCATGCTAGCACATGATTAAGCCTAATGTTCTCCTTTAATAATTATTAAAGCTTATCTCGACTGAGCCAAATGTATTTGGGTTCACTCAGGAATCTTTACTTGGTCTGACTAAAGCTTGTCTAGATCAAAAAAGGATGGTCTTAATTTATGAGATAAATTTAAAATAACACCTATCATTTTCGATCACCTGCTAAATCTTATTTTCGGACATTGATCAAATGTTGACCCTTGATACTTAGACATCTGCCCATGTGTCATGCACCCGTAGGAGAGTACTTAGGAACTTGTCCTACTAAAATACAGATAGAAAGAGGGTGCATGCCTAGGGAGGAATGTGTCCCATGAGAATAAAAGATGGAGTCCCATACAGATGAACTCCAAGATTGCTTCAGGAGATTAAATTGTGTGGCGCCAAGAAGTCTTGTTTGACCCAGTCTTGGTGCCACAAGAGGATTTTAGGGATCTCTCATCTGATTGGATTAGATGATATTATCCCACCAATCAGATTTAGATCTAAATGCATAAAGAGCCATGATTGGTCGGGATGATGTGGCACTACATGGTGTAGTAGGGTCTATATAAACCCTATCTACGCCTAAAATTTAATGCTTCTATCTTTAGCCCATGCCACATAGCCTCTCTCCCTCCTTCTCCATGCCATCCTCTGGTCCTCTCTCTCCTCTCCATGCCCAAGGGCTTTTGGGCATGAACAAGGTGCGATCCAAGCAAGTGAAAGGTGCTAGGAAAGGAAGAAGGCAGCACTCCTGCAAGAGACAATGGCTATTCTTCAAAAGTAGTTTTGAAGACCTTTAAGATCAGATCTAGATTTGATTTTTGGAGGATTGATTGAAAAAGAGAAGATCTATATATCCTGCTTGAGTGGATACCGGTAGAGGCCAGACACTTGAGTGGCTACATCTAGAACCTCAGGCAAACATCAAGATCATCATAGGATAATTGGATTACCCAAAATAAAGATATAATTAAATTAGATTTAATTTTAATTTTAATTTTTATTATTCAATCAATAAGATTAGATCTGAGGAGTCTCAGATCTGATTAGGATCTTAGAGTAAAAATTTTTGAAATATCCCTCTTGATCCAATCAGATCTGAACGAACCTGATCCAAAAAATAAGATTTTTTTCTTCAACTGATATCAGAACCTGGTTCCATAATTCATTAGATCTGATTTTAATATATTTTTTATTTAATAATTTGATGATTTTAGATGTCACATTAGATGTGATTAGATCTAAAATAAAAAAATTAAAATTAAATAATCTAGATCTAAGATGTATGAGATGCATGACTAGACTAGGAATAGAATTATTCTATATGTAGTCTAGCATAATCATAATTTTAATTTGATTAATTATAATTTTTAGATCTATTTATTTGCTATTTTTTGATATTATAAATATTATAATTAGATCTAGAAAATAAAAACTAAATTTATTTAATTTATTTATATGAGATATGATAGATGAATGTTTAGACTAGTTATAGAATAGTTCTACAAAATTATCTAGAATAAATTTTAATTTAATATGATCAAATTATATTTATGAGATAATTTAGATCTAAAAATATACATGATATGATACATGAGATGTATGCAAAATATATTTTTAGTTAGATCATTTTTTTATATATGTGATATTTGATGTAGATCTAACTAGTTTTGTAGATTTATCATGTTTTTGATTAAGAAATTCTTCTTGGTCGTCCAGTCATAAGAACAAAGTAGGGTTTAAAGGCCCTCTCCTTTCCATTCGATGGGGTGTTCTTATGATGTGTAGGGGATGCTGCGTGTTCGTCCTTAATCAAAAATCAAAAACTTATTTTCTGCAAAACCCTAGATCCTAAAATCCTAGGATTTATATACATATTTTATTTATGAACCCTAAACTTAATTAATAATTAAGATTATGAAATATATTAGGTCTAAAATTAAAAATTTTTAGATCTAAGATATATTCATAAAATTGGGTTCGAGCTTGGGTAGCTCAATTAGGTCTAAGCGGTTGATCAAACCGAATCAAGAGTTGGTTAGATGGGATCAACAAGTGCTTAAATTGACCAGCCTAATAGGATTAAGTCTGGGTCAAGATCGAGTCACATAAGTGATCGATCAAGTTAAAACCTAATTAGGCTCAGTGGTTAGAGTCTGGATTATAGGCTAACCTGATTAGTTCTGGCTCAATAATTTGGTGTCTAAGGTAAGTTTGGCAGATACGATCGACTGATTTTTAGTTGGGAGCTCTCGACTCGAATATGTTCTTATCGAGTTAATGGCATATCCCTTCCATCGATCTCACTTATCTGACCATATTTGTCGACCCAGTCCTGATCTAAGGTGGCTAACAATCCGAGCTGATCCATGCCACTAGGTTAGTCATAATGGTTATGGCTATATCAAGTCAAGTTTAAAGAGACCTAAATCAAATCTCCCTAAAAAAAGATTAAGTCTAAGGTCTTCCACCATTGTAGATGTACGGGCCCTTTCTGGGTTGATTGTTCTTAGCTAGTCACAGTGGTTCAGTTGCACCCGAAAGATGCAACCATGTCTATTAGGCGTTGGATGCTACGGACTGGAGGATGGATTGGGCTCAATATTTTGGATATGGTGAGAGATCCAATTAGGAATCCAATCTATACAAATGGTGGGTCTGACTTAACTAAGGAGTGGATCAATATTTTGGGCATGGTGAGATTTATGAATTAGAGATCAAGTCTGGGAGCACCATGATTAGAAAATTATTGGACAAGAGTTGTTCACTCATTGGCTAATCCATCACTAATAACTGTTAGGTGAGGTGATGAGTCAGTTGGAGGGATTGCACCATCTACTAGAAATCAGTAATTATGGAGATTTTTGCATCTCTATAGAGGGAGTGTAGGGATCCAAGAAAATAGTAGAAGCTAATTTGTTTAAAAATTAAATCTCTAAATAAATTGGTCAAGTCTTAATTACAAAATCTAACTAAAAATTTTGACTCTTTATAGAAAAAAAAATATCTGCGTCCAACCCACTAGCCCGTATCCTGGACACCCATAGACTGACCGGATCTAATTATAAAGATTGGCTCTAGAACATCAAAATCATTTTGGATTTTGAGAAGTTGACTCATGTATTGGATCAGGATCTTCCCACCTTACCAGCTCATCCGTCCGCTGAACAGAGAGCATCTCTTGACAAGTGAATGGATGAAGATAATAAGGCTAGATACTACATGTTGAACTCAATGTCTAATGAGCTTCAGCACCAACATGAAGATATCAAGACTGCCCATCAAATATTGGCTCACCTGCAAGAGTTATTTGGTGAACAAAGTCATGCAGCCAAATATCAGATTACTAAATGATTGTTTAAGACTAAAATGCATGATGGACAATTAGTCCAAGATTATTATCTGATGATGATCAAGGACTTGAAAGAGCTTGAGAAGCTCGGAGTGAAGTTAGACCAAGATCTGTAGAATGATATAATTCTGTAATCCCTTATTGATGCATATGGGCAGTTCATCATGAACTACGATATGCATAAACTTTAGAATACTCTGGTTGAGCTTATGAATATGCTGATTACTGCTCAGCTTTCTATGAAAGATTCTAAAGGCTTAGTACTTACTATGGAATGGACTTATTCTAAGAGAAAGTCTTTTGAAAAGAAGAAGAAGTCTGTGAAAAAGTAGAAGATGGAAAATGGAAAGAAAAAAAAGATAGAGCTGAAGAAGAAGGCCGCTGACAAAAAAAAGTATTTTCATTGTAATACTGATGGCCACTGAAAGTGGAACTATCCTACATACCTAGCCACCTTGAAGAATCAGAAGGAGATAGGTCATTCTGGAGGTATGCTCGTTATTGAATCTAATCTTATGGTTTCTTCTGTATCCAGTTGGGTGCTTGACTCTAGTTCTAGTGCTTATTTGTGCAATTCCTTACAGGGTCTTGAGGATAGCAAGAGGCTGAGGGATGGTGAGATGATCCTATGCATCAAAAATGGAGCAAGGGTTGCTGCTGTGGTCGTGAAAACCTATCCTCTTCGACTATCATCTGGCTTAGATTTAGTACTTAAGGATTATTATTATGTGTCTGCTGCAAGCAAAAATTTAATTTCTATTTCATGTTTAGCATAAGAAGGCAATGTAATTAGTTTTCTTAAGGACCATTGTAATATTCTTTATGAAAAAAATAAAATTGCAAGTGGTTTCCTTATTAACGATCTCTACCAGTTACATATTGATGTATCTATCTTTAATATCGAGCAAAATATGAATGCCATAGGATCAAAATGACCGAGGGATAGTCCAAATGATAGGTATCTATGGCATCTAAGGCTAGGTCATATAGCAGAAGATAGGGTTAACAAATTGGAGAAAATTGGGCTATTGAGTCCATTGACTTTCGAGTCATATCCAATTTATGAATCATGTCTTTATGGCAAAATGACTAAGCTCCTTTTTGTAGGACATGGGAAAAAGGCCATGGATCTACTTTCCCTAGTATATATTAATGTGTGCGGCCCATTTGATGTGCTAGCTAGAGGCAACTTTGTCTACTTCATAACCTTTATCGATGATTTATCTCGGTATGGATATGTGTATCTTCTGAGACACAAGTCTGAAGTCTTTGAAAAGTTTAAGAAATTCAAACATGAAGTGGAAAAGCAAACTAGAAAACCCATTAAGGTTCTTCGATCAGATCGAGAAGGTGAATACCTTAGTCAAAAATTCTTGGACTATCTTAAGCAATATGGCATAGTCTCTCAATGGACTCCATCTGGAACACCTCAACTCAATGAGATTTTAGAATGGAGGAATCGAAACCTATTAGATATGGTCCGATCTATGATGAGCTTCATAGACCTTCCTGATTTTTTTGGAAACATAGTCTATTAACTTCTATATATTTACTGAATAGGGTTCTATTTAAAACCATTCCTATCACACCGTATGAGATATGGCATGGTAAGAAATCAAGTCTGAGTCATCTTAAAATTTAGGATTGTCTAGCTCATGTCCAAAGAAAACAAGCGGAATAAGTTAGACTATAGGTCTTTTAGAGCTCGATTCATAAGATATCCTAAAGAATCATTAGGATATTATTTCTACATTCCAGAAGACCATAATGTGATTGTGAGTCAGCATGCCATCTTTCTTGAAAAATAGTTTATTCAAGATGGTGGCATTAGAAAGTAGATCAAGCTCGAGGAGAAAATCTCCCAAGAGCAACAAGCTAAGGATCCTATGGAACTAAATCAGGTTGAGCCAATACAATCACTACCTCTTCCATCTCATAGATCAGAAAGAATTTCCCATCCCTCTAAGAGGTACTTAGGTACTATTTCAGAGAAAGTAGAGAAAATATTCCTCGTAGGTAATGGGGTTCATGGTGATGATCCCAAAACTTATGACGAGGCGATATCAGATATCGACTCCTGAGAAATGGTTAGAGGCAATGAAGTCAGAAATTGACTCGATGCACTCAAACCAAGTCTGGATCTTGGTAGATCCACCTGAAGGTATAGTACCTATTGGGTGTAAATGGAATCTACAAGAGAAAGATTGGTGCAGATGGAAAATATGGAGACATTCAAAGCTAGATTAGTGGCAAAAGAGTTATAGTCAGCTCAAAGGTCATTGACTATCAGGATACCTTTTCGCTAGTAGCCATGCTAAAATCCATCCGCACATTGCTTGCTATTACAGCCTATTTCGATTATGAAATATGGCAAATGGATGTGAAAAATGGCATTCTTAAATGGATATCTTGAGGAAGATATCTATATGGAACAGCCGCTAGGTTTCACATCCAGTGATGCTGATCACAAAGTATGCAAGCTGCAAAGGTCCATATATGGACTTAAGCAAGCATCTCAGAGCTGGAATACTCATTTTAATGATGTGATCAAATTATTTGATTTCATCAAGAATGAGGAGGAACCATGTATTTTTAAAAAGATCAGTGGGAGCGCTATTGTCTTCCTCGTACTGTACGTGGATGATATCCTCCTTATTGGAAATGATATTTCCATGTTGACCATAGTTAAAATATGGTTATCTAAAGAATTCTCCATGAAAGACCTAGAAGAAGCATCCTTCATTCTAGGAATTAAGGTCTATAGAGATAGACCGAATAGAATGCTAGGTCTTTCACAGAAGATGTACATAGAGAAAGTGCTAAAGAGGTTTAGCTATGGAAAACTCCAAGAGAAGATTAGTACCCTTCAGACATGGCATTCATCTCTCCAAGTAAATGTGTCCCAACACACCTGAGGAGATTGAATACATGAGCAAGATCCCTTATGCTTCAGCAATAGGGAGCCTCATGTATGCCATGTTATGTACACGACCTGATATAGCCCATGCTGTGAGTGTCACGAGCAGATATCAGTCAAATCCAGGTGAAGAACACTGGACTTCTGTGAAATGTATCCTTAAGTACTTAAGAAGAACTAAGGATATGTTGTTGATTTTTGGTAATGGAGAACTCCAAGTCCAAGGGTATACAGACTCGAATTTTATGTCCGATATAGATGATCGAAAGTCGACATTTGAGAGTCTATTTGTGTGTAATGGTGGTGCTGTCAGTTGGAAAGAGTTTCAAAGCAGACAGTGATAGTAGATTCCACCATGGAAGCAGAAGTACATCGCTGCATCAGAAGCTATGAAGGAAGGCATTCTGGTACAAAGAAGTTTCACCACAGAGATTGGAGTGATGCCATCAGATGCCATTCCTCTATACTACGATAATAATGGCACCATAGCCCTTGCTAAGGAGCCGAGGTCTCACCAGAAATCCAAGCACATCGAGCGGCGATACCACCTCATCCGTGATTACCTTGAGAAAGATTACGTCGAGGTCAAGAGAGTCAACTCCGTAGATAATGCGGCAAACCCACTTATAAAGTCATGGGGCCAGCAGAAGATTGAAGCCCACCATGAGAAGGTAACTTAGATTTGTAGCTAATTGGCTTTAGGTCAAGTGGGAGTTTGTTAGATATGTGTGCCCTAGAAGCTAGATTGGCTGACACTTGTAATACACTTCTAAGGGCAAAATTATAATTTTGACTATAAATAATAAAATAATTTATTTTCTATCATAGTGTGTATTTTGAAAGTGTCTGTGATATATCCTTTGAGTTAATGATAATAATAGTTCATATTTTCAAGAGTTAAAAATTTAAGATATGAATTTTCATTATTAACTCATAAAATGCTCCCGACTGTAGGATCATCATGAAGATGGTGATTGATCTAGAATGTTGGTGTATGATCGCTTTTTTAAGAGAGATGAGTCTTAAGTCTATGGTGTAGAGACATCAGAGTGAGAGCATAGATATCCGTTAGAGAACGAGGGCACTGAGAGTGACCACCTCGAGCAGTCATAAGGAAGTCTACCTTTTTGTTGATGACTGGATTAAAGCTGCAGTGGTGTATCTGGTTCTTTGATTTGAGGTGCATCAGTAGTTCACCTTGAGGATGTTATAGTTTGATTACACCATAACTCGATCTTCTAGCCATTCGAAACCCTGAGGTGTATGTTAGCTATAGCATGTTCATTATAGGAATTGGATTGCACCAATAGAGGATCTATCTACCTCGGTAGATGAGGAGCAGCCTTATGATGATCATGAGAATTAAGTCCATAAGCCCATGGCCATGGAAGAGTGAAATAATAGAAAGATTTTCTATTAAGGTTTTTCACATTAGACTTGAATGGAATGATTAATTCATATGATGGAAATTAGGGTTTGACGAGATCACCTTAATTCTAATCTGGTCGGGGCTCAAGGTAGAGGAACTTAATCACACGGATAACTGCACTGAGAGGTTCATTTTCAATTTTGATGGATTGCCACCATATGCTGCTAGGTGTCACTGGTGGATTTTGGGAGCAATTAGAATAATTTGGATGATCGATCATACTAGTTGGTTGAATCAAAAAAGTTCTGATCCATCGGAAGATGTTTCGATGATGTCGATGATAGGGATCGCGATGTATCCCATTACCATATGGAACTAAACCTAACTAGATCACACAAATAATGGTTTGGATCTGGATGTCATCAATTGGACTAACCCAGTTCAATTGATTTGAATAAGATTCAATTAGGTTCAAGAAAATCATGCTAGCACATGATTGAGCCTAATGTTCTCCTTTAAAAATTTTTAAAGCTTGTCTTGACTGAGCCAGATGTGTTTGGGCTCACTTAGGAACCTTTACTTGATCTGACTGAAGCTTGTCCAGATCATAAAAGAATTGTCTTAATTTATGAGATAAATTTAAAACAACACCTATCATTTTCGATCACTTGCTAAATCTTATTTTCGGACATTGGTCAAATGTTGATCCTAGATACTTAGACATCTACCCATGTGTCATGCACCCATAGGAGCATACCTGGGGACTTGTCCTCCTGCTAAAATGCAGATAGGAAGAGGGCACGATGGAGACCCATATAGATGGAACTCCAGGGTTGCTTTAGGAGATTAAATTATGTGGCACCAAGAAGTCTTGTTTGACTCTATCTTGAAGCCACCTTAGGAGGGTTTTGAGGGTCTCTCATCTGATTGGATTAGATGATGTCATCCTATCAATCAAATTTAGATCTGATTGCACAAAGGGCCATGATTGGCCTGGATGATGTGGCACTACATGGTGCAGTAGGGCCTATATAAATCCTATCTGCACCTAGAATTTAATGCTTCTACCTTTAGCCCATGCCACATAGCCTCTCTCCCTTCTTCTCCATGCCACCCTCTGGTCCTCTCTCTCCTCTCCATGCCTAAGGGCTTTTGGGCATGAACAAGGTGCCATTTAAGCAAGTGAAAGGCACTAGAAAAGAAAGAAGGCAGCACTGCTGCAAGAGACAACAGCTGTTCTTCAAAAGTAGTTTTGAAGATCTTCAAGATCAGATCTAGATCTAATTTTTGGAGGATTGATTGAGAAAGAGAAGATCCCCAGATCCTACCCGAGTGGATATCGGTAGAGGTCAGGTGCTTACGTGGCTACATCCAAAACCTCAGGCAAACATCGGGATCATCATAGGATAATTGGATTACCCAAAACAAAGGTACAATTAAATTAAATTAAATTTTTATTTTTATTTTTGTTATTAGATTAAAAAGATCAGATCTGAGAAGTCTCAGATCTATTTAGATCTTAGAGAAAAAATTTTTGAAATATCCCTCTTGATCCAATCAAATTTGAACGAACCTGATCTAAAAAATAAGGCTTTTTCCTTCACATGACACATCCACTAATCACTCTAGCATCATTGAGGAGCTTGCTTGGCTCAGAGGGAGAGTTGAGTTTGGAGGCACTGAGATGATGGTAGCGATCAGTAGCCTAGGTTAGGCACAGCCGTAGGACATCATTTCAGTAGTTGGAGCAATAGACAGTTTGATTGAAAAAATAGAGTGACTCACTCCAGGCATAATACCACTAGCAACAGTAGCAAATGCCATGGCTAGGGCAGCCATGCCTTGACCTCCACCTCCTCCACCTATGTCACCTGGTCAATCCACCTAGGTATCCATGAGTGAGAGTAGACCACCACTCAAAGTCCACACTCATGGAGGGCCTCCTCCCTCGCAGGTAGCAGGACCTTCTGCTAGGACTAGAAGCAGAAGAGCTAGATCTTCCACCTTACGAGCTCCATCCTAGATATTAGAGATTCCATCTGATGATGAATAGCTTCATAGGCTCTAGTGTTTATTCACTTCTTGTACTTAGATTTATGCATTAGGAGTATATGGTTGTATTTGACTCTATGCTTGTATTTGACTCCATGTACTTGGCATTTATAGATGTATACTTGCTTAACCTAGTCTTGCTTTGAACTTGATGTTTCATTGTATCATAGTGCATTTTGTTAATGCAATGAAACATATGATCACTTACTCTTACACTTATTCTGAACATTTGTCTTAACTTTATATTTTTGATTAATGACAAAAAGGGGAAGTAATATGTATATGAGCATGAATTCATTCACTTTGAATATGTTAAAATTCATCCACAATTCATTCACTTTGAATATGTTAAAATTCATCCACTATTCATTCACTTTGAATATGTTAAATTTAAAATTTTAAGAATGAATATGTTAAAGATTGAAATTTTTAGTATATATGTTGTGCGTTATAAGTTTGGAGTTTGTGCCATGATACATACTCTATGTATGATTGTTTAATACTAATGCTTGGCACACACATATGGATATATCCTGACAATTCATCATTCTAATATGTACGAGCAGAAAACTTAACCTTGAATTGAAAAAAGATATATTAAAAATTCAAGCATAAATTGAGGGGGAGCCAAATATGAAAATACAAAAAGGATTAAATCTCTAGTCTATTTATTATTGCATATTTCTTGCTCATATACTCAAAGTTTTGTCATCATCAAAAAGAAAAAGATTGTTGACCCTAAGGATTAATTTTGATGAGTAACAAAATATTTGAGTATATATTCAAACTAATAAAGTTGATGAGATTATGTTTCAGGATGTATTTTAGAGTATCAAATAAAATATCCATATAAGTGCATTTGAAAATTAATAGAGAAGAGTTGGAGGCATTTGGAGCATAAATCACACCTAAAATAAGGCTTGAAAAAGATATCCCAAAATTAGAATTCAAGAGGAAATCTTTTAGATAAACTAAAATTTTTCAGCATAAGAAGCCCACGAGTTGACCCGAGGTTTGACTCGTTGTTCAGCTCAAGCTGATACGCAGATCGGCATGCAGAAGTTTCAAAAGGAATAGTCTCGAGCGGAGGCTCGAGTCAACTTGAGGTTCCCGAGTCAAAGTCTCAGGAGAAATATAAAAGATGATAATTTTGAAGCAAAGTTTGGCACAGCCTCGAGCAGTGGCTTGAGTCGACTCGAGGTCCATAAGCTAAAGTCTCAGTAAAATATAAAAAGATTGATCTTCATGCAAAAACTCTCGAGCTGAGGATTAAGTGGAGCAAATGACCTCGAGCTAATGCTCGAGTCAACTCGAGCTCCAACAGCTAGTTTCTGTAGACTATCTAAAACTGTGCAGATTGGGTTCAAACAGTTATTTTTGCTTCTCCAATGGTCAAATAGAATTCTCCAGCCTCCCAAATATGAAAAATTACCTATAAAATACCTGGAGGAAGTGACATGACCATTCAATCATCGAAAGAAATCAAAAGGTTAAGAGAAAGAGTTAAAAGAGCCCTAAAAAGAGAGAATTCCACTCCCAACTCCAAGAAACATCAAATCAAGTGATTCTATTCTACAAGAAGACAAGCTCAAATAGTTCAAAATCCTCCCTTCAAGAAGACTCCAAAAAGCTTCATCGACTTATTTGCTCATCAAAGGAGCTTTTTGTTCATTTTTGTTGTTCAACTTTCCTCTTTCTTGTAACTTAGCTTCAACAGGATTTTGAAGCTAAGGGGAAGACTTATCCAAGCCTGAAAATTGAATTGTAAGCTAAGGATTGGCTTAGGAGTTGGTTGTGGTTGGTGAGCCGATGTAAAAATAAACTAGATTTTGGATAGTGAACCTTGAAAATCTATCCGACTGTAATCTTGCAGAGATTATAGTAAAATTTCTAAGTGGGCCTTAGGGAGTGCATATAGGTGCAAGGGGCACCGAACCACTATAAATTTTCTAGTATTTATGATTGTCTTGTTTACTTCATTTGATTGCATTTACATTTCTGCATTTCTACATACTTAGAACTAAAGCATGTACCATCTCATCACTTATTTTTGAAAACAGCACCTTACTTGTTTTAAGTTTTAAAAAATCCAATTCATGCCCTCCCTCTCTCTTAGGTTGTCTTGCTGGGCAACACTTTTGCTTCTTCTTTGATTAAGACTACTGTGAGAGCTATTGGAGAGACCATCAGGTACAAAAATAGTTTCTCTCTAGGTTTGGGCTTTGCTAATAGGGAAGGTGAGCAGAGGTAGTCCTTGAGTTCTTTAAATGCTTGTTGGCATTCAATGGTCCAATAAAAGTTCTTTGGTTGTTTAAGAACTTGAAAGAAGGACATTGATAAGCATCATAAATTTATCAATAAAGTATTAATTTATTAATTAATTTATATTAATTTTTAAAAATTATTAATCAA
Organism: Cocos nucifera; assembly: GCA_006176705.1. Lineage (NCBI taxonomy): Eukaryota > Viridiplantae > Streptophyta > Magnoliopsida > Arecales > Arecaceae > Cocos > Cocos nucifera. Next base: position 64,604 of record QRFJ01000568.1, read on the forward strand.
TTTATATATAATTTTTTAAAAAATTCATATTTTTATTAATTAAAAAATTAATTAAAAAATAATAAAAATTAAAAAATAAAATTTTATTTTTAATTGAAAGAGCTCATTTTTTTAATCATAACAAAATAAATTTTGAGTAAAACAGAGCTAAAATGAAAATGATATGAATTTTTAAAAAAATAAAATAAATAAAAATTTTAAAAAAAAATGGCTCAGCCGGCTCCGCAAGCCAAGCCACAAGCCAAGCCAAGCCATCAAAGCCAACTCAGCCATTAAAGCCATCAGCCAGTCTACGATCCAGGCGTAGACCGCCAGCTCAGCAGCAACTGATAAATCAAGGCACGACACGTGGTAGACCTAGATCCTTAAAGGGTCTACAAAAATTTATCACGGCTCATAGGGTATTTTAGTCTTTTCACTCAGTGACAAGAGTGCTAATTGGCTGTGGTGTGTGGTGTTGCCGGTCCACACGGTCTATAAAAATAGTAATTGCACAATCGAATGGCTGCATTTGATTACGGTCAAGATCGGACGGTGGTGGTTATTTTCGAATTTAATTCAAATTCTATCAGTGATCTAGCACGATCCAACGGCCAGAAAACCAAGTGATGAAGATCCAACGGTCCAAAATGCTCTTGGCGGTGATCAGGACTCCCGATGCATGATTTGCGGCCATATTTCCTCCATCAACGTACGATCAGACGGCCAAAATTTAATCTGACCTGATCTGGGCCGATACTCATTCGATTTTGATGATTTTTGGACCGTTGGATTCCTTTTTACAGCCAGATTTCATCCAAAATAGTAGAATTCATCTAGAACTTCTTTTAATCCAATTTTTATTTGGATTTCTTTATATTTTGATGATCAAAGAGTCCCTTAGTCCCACATTGCCCAGAAGCAAACTCTCCAGCCCTCCTAACTCTATAAAAAGGACCCCAAGCCTCCAGAAATCAATATCTCCGATCAAGGTGAAGCTTTGGTACAGGGCAAAGCCAGGATATGGGTTAAAGGCTGCTTCAAAGCAATGGGTGTCGAGAAGAAGAGCTGGGCTTCGATACCATCTTTCTACCAATATCGATCCAAGATTAGAAATCAGCTTATTTTAATTTCTTCTTTTTATATATTTAAATTATAAAATTTTAATTAATGCAATATTTATTTTTATATTTTTTAATTTTATGCTCTTTATTTTTATTGCAATCTAATTTCTATATTTTAGTTATTATTTTTTTTATTGCAAATAGATGCTAAGATCTAACTAGTAGATCTTAGTACCAAGTTTAAATTCCTACACCTTTTAATTTTCGCTTTTTATTTTTCGGCTTCACTTTTGATCTCAAAACTCTTCTCTTTTCTTTTTCTTTTGTAAAATTAAAGATTTCAAATATAAAAACACTACCTTTCTTGTGGATTCAATCCGACTCACTGCTATCTACGGATTTTTAATTATTTTTAGAAGTCGGATTAAACTGATAAACATGGTGTCTTAACGACAACATTGCGTACCTATCAAGTTTTTGGCACCATTTCCAGAGAAGGCACGCGCATTAAATTTTTTATCTCTTTGATTTTTTTGTAAATAAATTATAAATAAAATTTTTATTTTCTTATAAATATTGCTTGCTAATTTTTTTTTTATTATTTTATAGAAAAAGAGATTAAAGAACAAAAAGAACCGAAAGTTTTGCTTGGTGAGATCAATCCTAACCCTAATCCTTTTTATTTATTTATTTATTTTATTTTAAAATTAAATTTTAAAATATATATATATATATATATCCACTTAAATCTAATTAAAAATCTCATGATAAGATTAGAAACCCTAACTGTTTAGAGCATGCATCATATTAGTTTTATTTTTATTTTTATTTTATTTTTTTTGGTGATTGCTGGAGATAAGGTAAGCCTTTCAGAATTCAATTCGTTGCATACATCTAGTTTAAATTGCATAGAATCCTTTGATTGAAAATCTTTTGTGCATATTCATATTAAACCAAATTAAGGGCACAACCCAATTAAACAAGATAAGGTGGAGATTTGATCACCCTTCCTTGGCCCACAAATAATCAACCAGCATCCTACATTGACCTAAGCCTTTAATTTTAAAATCAATTAGACATCAGCCCTAGGAACTCAAGCTCAATAGGATAAGAAACCCTAAGAGTTGAACCAGATTAGGGTTAGTCAATTTGACTAGTGTCTAGGAAAGTGGTTTAGGGACGACTGGACCCGAAGGAAGATGGTTTCTAATTGATTCCGTTAGCTTATCTGAATAAGCATAATTGGTGTCTAAGGCAAGCAATGGGGGGACTCCCACCGATCTTACACTTACCTAGCTAGTTGATTGACTAATCCTACACTTGGAGGGCTTGAAGGTGATCTTGGCAGTTAGGAGCTGTCTAGATTTAGGATAACCTTTAGTCAGGATTGAGTGATCAACTTGATTGCTAACCAACATCAAACCTAATTAAACCTAATTCTTTTCTCTCTTTTTAGTTCTAGGACTCCTTAGGACCTCTTCTTTAGAACTCTTCTTTCTTTCTTCTTCTTTCTCCTATAAAAATAAAATAAAATAAAAATTAAATTTAATTAACTAAAAAATATTAAAAATAATAATTAAATTAAATTAATAAATAAAATAATTAATATAATAAAATAATAAAAAATTCTAAAAAATTCTAAAAAAAATTTTTAACAACATGATAGGGTTGCACTAGTGCATGCACGGTAGGAAATCACTTTACCTAATCTAGTTGAACCCAACCATAAAATTAAAAGGTTGAATTATATTAAACTCGATAACCAAATGGCTGAAAATTTTAGAGAACCACCTAAGCAGATGAAAGAATACTTTATTCCTTTTACCTATAACCCATCGACTTGTATCCAATTACCTAAAATTCATGCTACCCACTATGAGATCAAGCCGACTACAATCCAGATGCTTCCATCTTTCTATGGGAACATCAATGAAGATCCTTATAAACATCTGGATGAATTCTTAGAAATCTACTCTATGGTGAGAATTCAAAATTTAACTAATGATGCCCTTAGACTAATTTTATTTTCCTTATCATTAAAAGACAAAGCCAAGTACTGGCTTGGGACAATAGGGAGATCAATTAAAACTTGGGCTGACTTGCAAAATGAATTTCTTAAAAAATTTTACCCCATAGGCCGAACCAATACTATGAGGCGAGCTATCACTGGATTTGCTCAGCTTCCAGGGGAACAGATTCACGAGTCATGGGAGAGACTTAAGAAACTTCTTAAAAAATGCCCACACCATGGTTTGTCTAAGTGGCAAATAGTTCAAGCTTTCTATGAGGATTTAGGAGATCAATACAGACAGATAGTAGATGCATCCTGTGGAGGTGCATTCATGAACAAGAGTGAGGATGAAGCCTATACCTTATTTGAAATCCTGAGTGAAAACTCAATTAACCATGCTTCATTGTCTTTCCACCAAACCTGGGCAGGGATCCATGAATTTAAACATCTAGAATCTAGTCATAAGACTGATTTAAATTTGATAAATAAAGTAGACTTTCTTGCTCAGAAATTAGATCAAGTCCTAATCCTAGGTCAACAATCTTCTGCACAATTCACATCATCTTCTAATTATCAGGAGATTTGTTCAATCTATGCTAGCCCAATCCATCATGTGAGTGAATGTCCTATGACTGCACAGTTTTCATCTTTTATCCAAGAACAAGTCCAAGCTGCTAAAGGCTACTCCAAGCTGATTAATGATCCATTTTTAAATTCATATAATCTAGATTGGAGCAACCACCATAATTTTTCTTGGACATCTCAACAGACTCAGGCTCAGACCCAAATTTTATTGATACAAAATTATTAAAATAGATCCCAATATCAAAATTATGCCTATAACAGAGGTCAACCTAGTAAGCCTTTTCAGCCACCATATCATAATCAGCCCTCATACCCACCTCCTCAATAGATCAATCTAGCTGATGATAGATTTAACCAACTTCAATAATTGATTCTGACTCAACAACAATCTAGTGCCAAACTAGAATCTCAAATAGGATAATTAGTTGAGTCTAACATGAGGAGAGAATTAGATCAACTACCAAATCTACCAATTTTAAATAACCCACCTAGTGTCCACCAACCACCTGGACCAAGTTATTAATTTAGTGTCTCACTTAAGAATCCCCAATCTGAGAATACCAAAGTAATTTTTGAACTTAAAAGCTATAGAATTCTTATGGATCCATACCAAGATCAGGTGAGAGAGGTTAGTACTGATGCTAGCCAAAATAAAAAATTAGAGAAACTGGTTAGTACTGAGACTAACCACATAGAAGAACCTGAGCTAGGAACTAGTATGGATGCTGGTTCCAGTTTAAATAAGATAGAAAAAGAAAAAAAGAGAATAGATCATTTACCCGAGACTTATAAACCCAAAAGTCTGTTCCCTTCAACCCTAGAAGCCAGTTCTTCTTACAAAAATTAAGAGGTATGTAATGAAATATCAATGGAGTTATTTAAGCAAGATCACATTAATTTACCTCCAGAATTAAAACAGCCTTTAGTCACCATTCCAGCACCCATTGAATCAAACTTAACTCCTAAAACTCCATTCATGAGTATTTTAGAAAAACAAATAGAAGAAATTCTTAATAAATATGGGTCTGAGAATGGAATCATAAATTATATTCCTAAAATTAATAATAAATATATCAATAATGGGATTATAAATCAACTTTCTAAGATTGGCAATCCAAAACCATTGGAATTTATCAATCCAATATTTGACACAGGATAGTAAGCTGCATTATGTCTGGCTGAAGATGGTAAACTTAGCGCTTGTTGGGAGGCAACCCAATATTTAGTTTTTATCTAATTTATCTTTTTAGTTTATTTTTTTTTAGGATAATTTGAATAAGTTGGAGGGAGAGCTCAAATTTTTAAAGGCATGTGCTGGACCAAAAATATACTGAGTTAGGTGTATTCTTTCCATGTTTTTTTATTACATCCTTTATTTTTTCTTCTCCATTGAGGACAATGTCGATTAAGTTGGGGGGAGAGAGAAAAAAAAAAATTTTAAAATTTTAAGTCCTCAAAAAAGTTAGTATTTAGTATTTAGACACCTGATTATGCTTAAGAATCGAATTAAACTAAGCATTTTTAAAAAGAAAATTGATTGATCAGAGAACATAGATCAGAGAATCTGTGAGATATTGAAGGAATCAAGTATTAAGAAAATTCAATAAAGAGTTAAGTCTAGAACATAAAAAATTTTTCCTTGGAGCATTTCTAATTATTTCTACTAGCATCAAAGAAAAGTCTACTTTTTATAGGCTTGTGTAGGGTAACTATATGTTTCTTCATATAACAAATTTATTTTAATAAAATAGTTTTCAAGTACTTCTCACTGAGTAATCGGGCCTCTTTGCCTAAGCAAGCATTGAGTTTCATGTCAAAAGGTGGGAAGGGCAAAGAAGCTCGTTGTAAAGCTAGTCTTAACTCGTAGCCTATTTGATTCGAGCTAGTAAGCCCAGGGGGTATTCTATATCTAATGCCCTAAAGCCAACTGGTTTGGGAGTCATTGGCCCAAGACTCGCTACATGGATCAAATGAAAAGCTTAAGAAGTTAAGACACTCAATAGCGATACAATATTTAAAAAAAAAAATAAAAAAATATTGGTTTTCCACCGAGTAACCGAATCTCATTGCCTAAGTAAGCAATGATATTCGCATCAAAAAGTGGACAACGTGAAAATAAAAATCAATAAATAAAGGATGGAAGTAGCAATACACTTGCCTATATGAAAGTTTAGATAAATCAGAGATAAAGGTGGGATAATTTAGAAAAAATTTTGAAAAATTTAATATTCTTTTACTTAATTTTTCTATTGATAAGTATTAATATCCCAATGATACGTCTCATTTAAGCTCTACTGAATATCAATAGCCATTTTAAAAACTGCTTAGGTAAAATTTGAAACTCTAAAGTTAAAAGGTATTTAAAACTAAATTCTTTCTTTACTCGAGGACGAGCAAAGCTTAAGTTAGGGGATGTGATAAGCATCATAAATTCATCAATAAAAGTATTAATTTATTAATTAATTTATATTAATTTTTAAGAATTATTAATCAATTTATATATAATTTTTAAAAAATTCATATTTTTATTAATTAAAAAATAATAAAAATTAAAAAATAAAATTTTATTATCAATGGAAAGAGCTTATTTTTTTTATCACAACAAAATAAATTTCGAGTAAAATGAAGCTAAAATAGAAAAGATATGAATTTTTAAAGAAATAAAATAAATAAAAATTAAAAAAAAAAATGGCTCAGTCGGCTCTGCAAGCCAAGCCATCAAAGCCAACTCAGCCATTGAAGCTATCAGCTGGTCTACGATCCAGATGTAAATTGCCAGCTCAGTAGTAACCGACGAATCAAGGCGCGATACGTGGCAGACCTAGACCCTTAAAGGGTTTACAAAAATTTATCATGGCTCACAGGATATTTTGATCTTTTCACTCACGACAAGAGTGCTGATTGGCTGTGGTGTGTGGTGCAGTCGGTCCATGCGGTCCACAGGAATAGTAATTATGCGATCGGATGGCTGTGGTTGATTGCGGTTAAGATCGGATGGTGGTGGTTATTTCTGGATTTAATTCAAATTCTATCAGCGATCTAGCACGATCCGATGACCAAGAAACCAAGTGATGAAGATCCAACAGTCCAGAATGCTCCCGATAGTGATCAAGACTCCCAATGCATGATTTGCGGTCAGATTTCCTCCATCAACGTGTGATCGGACAGCCAGAATTTAATTTGACCTGATCTAGGCCGATACTCATCTGATTTTGATGATTTTTGGACCGTTGGATTCCTTTATACATCCAAATTTCATCTAGAATAGCAGAATTCATCTAGTACTTCTTTTAATCTAATTTTTATTTATATTTCTTTATATTTTGATGATCAGAGTTCCTTAGTCCCACATTGCCTAGGAGCAAACTCTCCAACCCTCCTAGCTCTATAAAAAGGACCCCAAGCCTCTAGAAATCAACATCTCCGATCAAGATGAAGCTTTGGTATAGGGCAAAGTCAGGCTATGGGTTAAAGGCTACTTCAAAGCAACGGGTGTCGAGAAGAAGAGCTGGGCTTCTACACCATCTTTCTGCCAATGTCAATCCAAGATTAGAGATCAGCTTATTTTAATTTCTTTTTTATGTATTTAAATTATGAAATTTTAATTAATGTAATATTTATTTCTATGTTCTTTAATTTTATGGTCTTTATTTTTATTACAATCTAATTTCTATATTTTAATTATTATTTTTTTTATTGCAAATAGATGCTAAGATCTAACTAGTAGATCTTAGTACCAAGTTTAAATTCCTTCATCTTTTAATTTTCATTTTTTATTTTCCGACTTCACTTTTGATCCCAAAACTCTTCTCTTTTCTTTTTCTTTTATAAAATCAAAGATTTTAAATCTAAAAATACTACCTTCCCTGTGGATTCGACCTGACTCACTGCTATCTATGGATTTTTAATTATTTTTAGAAGTCGGATTAAACTGATAAACACGGTGTCTTAACGACAACATCGTATACCTATCAGGCATGCATTGCTTGGCCGACCTCGAGACGAATTGATTTAGAGCTGCCACCTTTTCTGTTAGGCATTGAATTTCTTTTATTGATCTTAGGGCAGTAATCTCTTAAATGGCCCAAATTTTCTCCGAATTTGCTTCAATCCCATGCCTTGACACCATGTACCCTAAGAACTTTCCTAAGGTTATACCGAAGGCACACTTGATAGGATTTAGCTTCATCTTGTACTTTTAGAGGATGTTGAAGATTTTTTCAAGGTTGGCAATGTGGTTTGGTGAAGCTCGGCTTTTAATCAGCATATCATCTACATATACTTTCATATTGCGATCGATTTGTTCCTTGAAGATCTTATTCACCAGGCACTGATAAGTTGCACCTACATTTTTAAGCCCAAAGGATATGATCCTGTAATAATAAAGATCATGATCAGTAATAAAAGCAGCCTTCTCCTCATCCTCTAGTACCATCCAGATTTTGTTATAGCCAAAAAAGGCATCCATGAAAGTGAGGAGTTCATGGCTCCAGGTTGTGTCCACCAGTTGATCAATTCTAGATAGGGGGTAGCTGTCTTTTGAGCAGGTCTTATTCAACTTCTTGATGTCTATGCATATTCTTCATTTATCATTTGCTTTCTTGATGAGGACCACATTGAAAACCCAATTTGGATAGGAGACTTCTCAGATGAAACTTACCTTGAAAACCTTGTCGACTTCTTCTATGATTGTCTTCAGTCTCTCTGGGGCGTAGCTACACATGTTTTCTTTCACTGGCCAATGTTTGGAGTCAATAATCAGGTGATGTTCCATAACTTCAGCATCTATTCTGGGTATGTCCATAGGAATCCAAACAAAGACATCTACATTTCTCTACAAGAAATGAATGAGCTGCTCTCGTAATTCCTTTCCTAGATTGGAGCTGATCTGCACTGTGTGCTTCTTATTTCCATTATCCAAAGGGATTAAGATAAGAGCTTCCATAGGTTCTCCTCGTTCTTCAATAAGGTCATCCTAGACATCTAGCCCATCAACTAGACAAGGGTCTTATTATTCATCCCTTTGCAAAGTAATTGAGTAGCAATGTCTTACCAAAGCTTGATCTGCTTTGATCTCTCTGACCTCGTAGCTTGTTGGAAACTTCATCTTCAAATACTAGGTTGACACCACTGCCCGAAGTGCATTGAGATCAAGTCAACCAAGAATCGCGTTATAAGCAGATGGAGCTCTTACTACCAAAAAATCCACTTATGCCCTGGACTGTTTTGGATATCGTCCTGCCATCATAGTTAATGTTATTATTCCTTCAACTGGCATAGCATCGCCAGTGAAGCCCACCAATGGGGTACTCATTGGTCCGAGCCAGTTATTAGGCATGAACATTTTGGAGAAAGCATCATGAAATAAAACATCGACCAAACTTTCATTATCGATAAGAACATGGCATACATCATAGTCTATAATATTTAAAAAAACTACAAACACGCCATTGTGCGAAAACTGAACTCCTTGTGCATCTTCTTTAGTGAAAGTGATGGGTTCTCCAGTCCTTTGCCTTTTAGCCGACCCTTTAGATTTGCTGGTCTCCTCTTGTCAAAGTCTACTAGAGATGGTGTTGATGATGCCAAGAGGTGGCTGATCTTCTTGTTGCTCCTTCCACCTTGGTGGTTCTCACTATGGCAGTGCCCTCGACCAATCTTTTCTTGCATCAGGTCGATGCCATAGGAATCGGCCAAGCCAGCCCGCCTGATAAGCTCTTCAATCTTGTCTTGGAGATGGATACATTCTTCAATATCATAATCGTGGTCATGATGGTAGAGACGATACTTGTTAGGATTGTGCTTGCTAGGATGAGTGTGCATCCTCTCAGGCCTTGGCATCTGCTCCTTAATCTTCATCAATACTTGAGTTTTTGAAGCATTGAGGGAGACGTAGTTATGGAATCTTCTAGGAGGAGAATTTCTCTATGCTCTTTGGTCAAGACTTCTTTGATGACGAGCTCGAGGAGGGGTTTGGGCTCACTTGCACTCAGGGAGAGTTCGAGAGTACGATCGAGCTTCATTCGGCTTCTTTTCAATGACGGGCTTACCGGACTCACCCATCTGCCACTCTCCTATGGCTTTCTCATCCTTCGATTTGAAGACCTCCTCAATTTGAGCATAACCTTCAGTCTGAGCTAGCAGATCAACAAATTCCTAGGATACTTCTTCTCCAAAAAAAATAGCAGGTCATTCTTCTAAAGGCCGCTCTTTAATGCAGTCATGGCAACTGACTAGTCTAGCTTTTGAACCTTCAGTGCAGCGGCATTAAAGCGGCTGACTTAGGCTCGAATGGACTTTCCTTCCTTCTGCTTGATGTTGATGAGAAAGTTCGAACCTCATCTGGGATGTCGACTACTGACAAAATGAGCCAAAAACTGATGGCTTATTTGGTTGAAGGAGAAGATCATATCCGACTTCAGCATCGAGTACCAATTTCTTGCTGCTCCCTTTAGAGTAGATGAAAAGCCTCAGCACAAGATGGTGTCTGGTATGCCATGAAGCAGTCTCATGATCCAAAAAGACTCCAGGTGGTTGACTGAATTGGTGGTCCCATCGTAGCTCTTGAATTGGGAATGTTTGAAGTTCGGCGGGGCAGGATCCTGCATAATTCGAGCAAAAAAGGAGGGATCAGTGCAGATATTATCATGGTGAGCTGGGGTGGCATGGTAGAGTTTCTCGATCCATCGGTCCATATTCTGAAGCTTCTGATCGAGAACATCATCTCGGTCATGGGTCTCAGAGGGCTTTCAGCTGTAGATGGGAAAGGTCTCCCTAGGGAAGGAATCATGGTCAGAATTGGGGTCTTCCGCATTCCACTTTCCCTTCCTGGGAGTGATGGGTCTATTAACCCAAGTATGCCATCTTGGGATAGTTTCTTAAAATTTTGATGGGAGGTTTTCTAATTGTACTACCACTGACTATTACTGCATGGCCTGCATCATTTCGGTGAGGCCCCAGACCTGCTGCACCAGTAGGTTGAACTGCTCTAGATTCACCATGGTCATCAGTGGAAAAGGTTGTGGTGCTGATGATGGTGTTGGAGCAGGCAGATCTTGTTCAGATCTAGCAATGGAGGTGGTGGATCTTTGGATAGTTGTCTTCTTTGGAGGCATTTTTGAGACTAAGAAAGATCAAATGGAGATAGATCTTGAAGAATTAAAAGAAGAGAGTAAACAGATTCAACTGAGCACTCTTTTTAGAACAAGGACTCAAAGCTCTCTTCCTCTAGCCCCAATTCTATTGGTGCAAAATTTGGTTGATACTGGAACAAGCTGGAGTGGAGAGGATGAGGTCGCTGCTGGTGACCTACAAGACAAGTCTTGATTGGAGTTAGGGGTGGCTTCGGCAGGATCCTCTGACGATCAAGTCAGCTCTTCTGGCCAATAAAAATAGAGTGCTCAAAAAATTAAAGCAGAGTTTTGAGCTTAGAGATAAAATATATCTGGAGGGTCCCGTATATAGGCAAAGCCTGTGATAAATAGATGGTGATAGCCGTAACTATCTGATAATGGCTTGTTTAAGGCCACATGGAGTTTATTATGGAGGATAATGTCCATTCTCGTGATGTGCCAATTCATTGAAATTTAAAAGTTAGAGTTCGGATGGAGTAGACATTGGCAATGAAGAGGTTCAAGTCTTAGTAGTTTTAGAGAAGTTTGGACTTCTTTAAGGTCTCCCACGTGTATGTTAATTTATGATGGTTGGTAGCCAAATTCGTATGGACGACGAGGTCCTTCTGGGCAATTGGGAGGCGATAGATCAGAAGGAGGTCAACTGAAGGGAGCTTCATTCAAAAGGAGTGCAACTAGAAGAGGTCATCCGAAAGGCATGTGGTCGGAGGAGACCGTCTGGAAGGAGTGCGACTGGAGGAGTTTGACCTGAAAAAGATTCGCTAGAGGAATCCAAAAAAAGATCCACTGGAGAGTTACTGCAGGAGTTTGGAGGGTATGCGGTTGAAGGAGTCTGCGTAGATGACAAGATCCTTCCTGGTGAATGCAAGGAGTTCGGATGGATAGAGGTCGATTGGATGAAGGTCGATGGGAGCTAAAAGGAGCCTTGTGGGTGACTGGAAGGAGTTCAGCCAGCGAGAGCTTGGTTGGCGGTTGTGATGGATGGACAACTATGATACTCTTGCAACTCAACCATTCCTTTTGAAGCTTTGTTATTTTCAGGGCCATCTGAAGACTAATAAAGTGGAGACGATGTGCTTTTGCTTACATATTCAAGGTTCTTGGTGCAAGAATTTAAAGACCCACCACTCTCCATAAGTTATAGTGGATCATCCGGAGGAGAGCTCTATCGATCTAGTGCTGATCCAAGATTGAATAGCCTAAAGAGGTTCTAGTTTGGAAGGTGTTCAAGTAGCTTCAAGGTCGGCCAAGCCAAGCTGCATTAGAACTGGATACTTAAGTGCTATGAGAGCCACCACCACCGTTCGAGCTCGTCTTGGTGAGATCTGCGAGGCCTTGTAGGTTCTGGGGTTATTGGATGAAGTTAGTCATGATTGTTATCATCGGATGAGGTCGTTCCAAGACTCGACACCATTTCAGACTTCAGTAAGAGAGGGTTTACCCCTAACAAATATGATACATGAGTTGTACGCAACACATGTATAAGTTAGATCTTTAATTGTATATAAGATATATGTTTTACATCTAGCTATTTTTGTAGTGTAGATTAAATTTCTGATTAAGACATTCTCCTTGGCTATCCAGTCATAAGAGCAAGAAGGGTTTAAAGACCCTCTCTTCCCATTCGATGGGGTGCTCTTATGGCGTGTAAGGGTTCTGTGCGTTTGTCCTTAATCAGAAATCAAAATTTATTTTTCTACAAAATTCTAGATCCTAAAATCCTAGGATTTTTCATACATGTTTTGTTTATGAACCCTTAAACTTAATTAAAATTAAGTTTATGAAATCAATTAAGTCTAAAAATTATAAATTTTTAGATTTAAGACATAATCATAAAACATGAGTTCGGATATGGGTAGCTCAATTAGGTCAAGCGGTTGATCAAACTAAATCAAAAGTTGGTTAGGTGGGATCAAAAGAGCTTAGAATTGACCAGCCCATTAGGTGTAAGTCTTGGTCAAGGTTGACTCATAGCCATATGTGGTCGATCAAGTTAAGACCTAATTTAGCTTCATGGTTTAAGCCTTGGATTCTAGGCTAACCAATCGATTCTGGTTCGATAATTTGGTATCTAAGGTAAGTTTTGTAGATACAATCAACTGATTTTTAATTAGGAGCTACTCGACTTGAATGTGTTCACGATGAGTTAATGGCATATTCCTTCCACCGGTCTCAGTTACCTGGCCATTTGGATTGACCAAGTTCTAGTTTGAGGTGGCTAACGATTCGAGCTAACCCATGGTATTAGGTTAGTCATAATTATTATGACTAACTTGAGTCTAAGAGATCTAAATTAAATCTTTCTAAGAAAATATTAAGTCATAGATCTTCCACCGTTGTAGACGTGTGGGCCCTTCCCAAGGTTGATTGTTCTCGACTGGATATGTGGTTCAGTTGCACCGAAAAGATGCAACCACATCTATTAGGCATGGGATGCTATGATTTGTAGGATGGGTTGGGCTTAGTATTTCGAATACAATGAGGATCCCAATCAGGAATCTAGTTCGTGTGAATGATGGGTCTAGCTTAACTAAGGAGTGGAGTAATATTCCAGGCATGGTGAGCTTCATGAATTAGACACCAAGTTTGGGTGCACCATATTTAGAAAAATATTGGATAAGAGTTGTCAACTCATCGATTGATCCATCACCAATAACTATTAGGTAAGGTGGTGAGCTAGTCGGTGGGACTGCACCACCTACTAAAAATCATTAATCACGAAGACTTTTCATCTCTGCTAAGGAAGAATGGGGATCCAAAAAAATAGTAGAAGCCTAAATTTATTTAAAAATAAAAATTTTAAATAAATTAATCAAGTCAAATTATAAGTCTAACTAGAAACTTTGACTCTCTGCAGAAAAATATCTACATTAAATCTCCTAGCCCGAATCCTAGATACCCATAGACTGATCAGACCCAATTACAAGGATTAGCTCCAAAATCTAAAAATTATTTTAAGTTTTGAAAAGCTGTCCTATGTGTTGGACCAGGATCTTTCCACTCTACCAGCCCATCCGACCACTGATCAGAGAGCGTCTCATGAGAAGTGGTTAAATGATGATAACAAAGTTAGGTGCTACATGTTGGGCTCAATGTTAGATGAATTATAGTGCCAACATGAAGATATTAAGACTACTCGCCAAATGTTGGCATACCTGCCAGAGTTATTTGGTGAACAAAGTCATGCAGCGCATTATCAAGTCTCTAGAAGGCTTTTTAAAGCTCAAATGCATGATGGCAGTCAGTCCAAGATCATTGCCTGACGATGATCAAGGACCTAGAAGAGCTCGAGAAGCTTGGTGTTATCATGGATAAGGACCTACAGATTGATATGATCCTACAGTCCTTGACTGATTTGTATGGACAGTTCATCATAAACTTTCATATGAATAAACTCCAATGCACCTTAGCTGAGTTAATAAACATGCTGGTTACTGTTGAGCAAACTATGAAAGGTTCAAAGGGCTCAGTTCTTACTATGGAGTGGACTTCCTCCAAAAAAAATTTTTTGGAAAGAAAAAGTTCTACAAAAAAGTAGAATGTAGAAAGGAAGAAGAAAAATAAGGGAGAATCGACGAAGAAGGCCGTGGATAAAGAAAAATATTTCCACGACAATATCGATGGTCGTTGGAAATGGAACTGTACTTCATACCTAGCTAGCTTGAAGAACATGAAAGAGGTAGGTCCTTCTGGAGGTATGCTCATCATTAAGACTAACTTTATGATTTCCTCTCCATCTAATTGGGTGCTTGACTCTGGTTCTAGTGCTTACTTATGCACTTTTATGCTGGATCTTGAGGAGAGCAGAAAGTTGAGGGATGGTGAGATGATTCTACACATCAGAAATGGAGCAAGAGTTGCTACTGTAGCCATGAAAACCTATCCTTTTCGACTACCATCTGGATTAGTTTTAATTCTTAGAGACTGTTACTTTGTACCTGCTGCAAGTAGGAATTTGATTTTTGTTTCATGTTTAGCACAAGAAAACTATGTAATTAGTTTCTTTAAGGACCACCATATAATTTTTTATGAAAGAAATAAAATTGTAAGTTATTTTTTAATTAATGATCTCTATCAGTTACATGTAGATATTTTTATTTTTAATATCAAGTAAAACATGAATGCCATAGGAACAAAATGACCTAGGAATAGTATTAACAAAAGGTATCTATGGAACCTTAGGCTAGGTCATATAACTGAAGATAGGATTAACAAATTGGAGAAATTCAGACTAATGAATCCATTGACTTTCGAGTCATATCCGATTTATGAATCATGCCTTCAAAAAAAAAAGACCAAGCTTTCTTTTGTGGGACATGGAGAAAGGGCCATAGACCTACTTGCCCTAGTACATATAGATGTGTACAGACCATTTGATGAGCTGGCTAGAGGCAATTTTTTCTACTTCATCATCTTTATCAATGATCTGTCTTAGTATGGGTATATGTACTTAATGTAATACAAGTCTGAAGCTTTTGAAAAGTTCAAAAAATTTAGATATAAAGTAGAAAAGTAAATCGAAAAGCCCATTAAAGTTCTTCGATCAGATTGAGGAGGTGAATACCTTAGTCTAAAATTTCTAGACTATCTCAAAAAAAATGGCATAGTCTCATAATGGACTCCACTTAAAACACCTCAACTCAAAGGAGTTTTAGAATGGAGAAATCAAACTTTATTAGATATAATCCAATTCATGATGAGCTTCACAAACTTTCCTAAGTTTCTTTAGGGACAGTTTAATGACAGCTATTTACCTACTAAATAGGATTCTATCTAAAACCATTCCTACCACACTGTATGAGATATGACATGGTAAGAAACTAGGTCTGAGTTATCTCAAAATTTAGGGTTGTCCAATCAATGTCAAGAGATAGCAGGCGGACAAGTTAAAGTCTAGTTTCTTAGAGCTCAGTTTATAGGATATCCTAAAAAGTCGTTAGAATATTATTCCTATCTTTGGGAAGACCATTATGTCATTGTGAGTTGACACACTATTTTTTTTTGAAAAATAGTTTGTTCAAGATGGTGGCATTGGAAGATAGATCAGACTCAAGAAGAAAGTCTACAAAGAGCAACGAGCCAAGGAACCTATGGAATCCAGTCAGTTTGAGCCAATGCATGCACTACCTCCCCCACCTCATAGATCAAGTAGAGCTTTTCATCCTCCTGAAAGGTACTTAGATACTATTTCAGAGGATGTAGAAAAAATATTCCTCATAAAAAATGGGGTTCATGGTGATGATCCTAAAATCTATAACAAGACGATATTAGATTTCTGAGAAATGGCTAGAGGTAATGAAGTTAGAGATTGACTCAATACGCTCGAATCAAGTCTGGACCTTGGTAGATCTACCTAAAGGTATAGTACCTATTAGGTGTAAATGGATCTTCGAAAGAAAGATAGGTGCAGATGAAAATGTAGAGGCATTCAAGGCTAGGCTAGTGGTGAAAGGGTATAGTCAGTGCAAAGGCATTGACTATCAAGATACCTTCTCGCTAGTAGCCATGCTTAAATCCATCCGCTTGTTGCTTGCAATTGTAGCTTATTTTGATTACGCAATATAGCAGATGGATGTGAAAATGATATTCTTAAATGGATATCTTGATGAAGATATCTATATGACATAGCCCTTGGTTTCACATCCAATGATGGTGATCACAAGGTCTTCAAGTTGCAATGATCCATATATGGACTTAAGTAAGCATTTCGGAGCTGGAACGCTCATTTTAATGATGTAATCAAATCGTTTGATTTCATTAAGAATGAGGAAGAGCCATGTATTTTCAAAAAGGTCAATGAGAGTACTGTTATCTTCCTCATACTATATATGGATGACATCCTTCTAATTGAGAATGATATTTTCATGTTAACTTCAGTCAAAATATGGTTGTCAAAAGAGTTCTCAATGAAAGATCTAGGAGAAGCATCCTTTATTTTTGGGATTAAGATTTATAGGGATAGACCGAAGAGGATGCTAGGTCTCTCACAGAAGATGTACATAGAAGAGGTGCTGAAGAGGTTGAGCATGAAAAATTCTAAGAGGAGACTAGTACCCTTCAAACATGGTATTCATCTCTCTAAAAAGATGTGCACTAACATACCTAAGAAGATTGAATGCATGAGCAAGATCTCTTATGCTTCGGTAATAGGGAGCCTCATGTACGTCTTGCTATGTACATGATCTGATATCACCCATACTGTGAGTGTCACAAGCAGATATCAATCAAATCCAGATGAAGAGCACTAGACTTCTATGAAGTGTATCCTTAAGTACTTAAGAAGGACTAAGGATATGTTTCTAGTCTTTGGTAATGGAGAACTCCAGGTCCAAGGGTATACTGACTCAGACTTTATGTTTGACATAGATGATCAAAAGTCGACATCTGGTAGTCTATTCTTATGTAATGGTAGTGCTGTAAACTGAAAGAGTTCCAAGCAGACCATGATAGTAGACTCCATGAAAGTAGAATATATCACTGCCTCAAAAGCTATAAAGGAGGCATTCTGGTTCAAGAAGTTCGCCATAGAATTCAAAGTGATGCCATAAGATGTCATCCCTCTGTACTATGATAATAATGATGCTATAGCCCTAGCTAAGGAGCCGAGGTCTCACCAGAAGTCCAAGCACATCGAGTGGCGATATCATCTCATCCATAATTATCTTGAGAAAGGATACATCGAGGTCAAGAGTCAACACCATAGACAATGTGGCTGATCTACTGACGAAGTCGTTGAGCCAACAAAAGATCGAAGCCCAC
This sequence comes from Cocos nucifera, assembly GCA_006176705.1. Taxonomy (NCBI): domain Eukaryota; kingdom Viridiplantae; phylum Streptophyta; class Magnoliopsida; order Arecales; family Arecaceae; genus Cocos; species Cocos nucifera. The sequence goes on from QRFJ01000568.1 coordinate 82,135, forward strand.
CTTGAGAAGATGGGACTTAGATTTGTAATCAATTAGCATTAGGTCAAATGAAAGTTTGTTAGATGAGTGCCCTAGAAGCCAGATTGACCGACACTTATAATATACTTTCTAGGGATATTCTTGTAATTTTGACTAAAATTAATAAATAGATTATTTTCTATCATATTGTGTATTTAAAGTGTCTGTGATACATCCTTTGAGTTAACGGGCATGATAATGCATATTTTCTAGAGTTAAAAATTTAAGGCATGTGTTATCATAATTAACTCATAAATTACTTCTAATTATAGGATCATCATGAGGATGGTGATCGATTTTGAAGATTGGTGTACGATCACTTTCTAAGAATAGATGACTCTTGAGTCTACGATGTAGAGACACCAAAGTGAAAGTACAGATACTCATTGAGAATGAGGGCACTGAGCGTGACCACCTCAAGCAGTTATAAGGGAGTCTACCTTCTCGTCGATGACTAGCTCGATGTTGCAATTATGTGTCTAGTTCTTTGACTTGAGGTGCATCAACAGTTCATCTTAAGTGTATTATAATTTGACTATACCATAACTCAGTCTCCTAGCCATTCAAAATCTTGAGGTGTATGTTGGCTATAGCATGTTCATTATAGAAATTGGATCGCACCAATAGGGGATCTATCAACCTCAATAGAGGAGGATAGTCCTATGATAATCATGAGATCGAGTCCTTAAGCCCATGGCCATGACAGTGTGAATTAATAGAAAAGAATTTCTACTAAGTGGTTCACATCAAACTCAAATCAAATGATTTATTCATATGATGGGTGTTGGGTTTGATGAATTCACCTTAATCCTAATCCTGTTGGGGATTATGATAGAGGACACCAATCACACAAGTAGCTGCATCAAAAGGTTCATATTCGGTTCTGATGGGTTGCCACCATGTACTGCTAGGTGCCACTGATGGACTTTGAGATCAGTTAAAATTATCTTGATGATCGATGATTCTAATTGGATGAATCAAAAGAGTTCTGATCCATCAAAAGGTATTTTAATGATGTCGATGATAGAGATCATAACATATCTCATTATCTTATAGAACTGAACTAAACTGAATCACACAAATAAGAATTTGGATCTAGATGTCATCAATTAGGATAATCCAATTTGATTGATTTGGATAAGATCCAATCAGGTTCTAGAAAATCATGCTAGCATACGATTGAGCTTGACTTTCTCCTTCTATCTTCATTCTGGTTCATCTTGATTGAGTTAAATTGGATTTGACTCATCCGAGAATCTTGCATGGTTTTGTTTTGATTTGACTGGAGCTTGTCTAGGTAGATTAGAGCTTGTCCTGATGAGATCAGAACTTATCCTAACTAGATCAGGGTTTGTCCTAAAATCATGAGATGAAATTAAGATAAGGCCATTTTGACCCGATTTTTGCAGGAATTAAAGGAGGAAATGTGCACCCCCTAGATTTTATCTGAGAGCACACATCCCTCAAAGGATTTATGAGGGAGAATGAGGGTGCACTTCCCCTTTGACGTGCGCCCCATGTGGATTAGGGTGGAAGTATTTTGATAAGATCAAAACACTTGGAGATATTTGGTAGCACCAAACCTCTCTTCTCTATCTGAATTAGATGCCAATTTTTCTAGAATATTGTGTGACAAAACTTAGAATAAATTGGAGAAGGCATGGAGAGGCTCAAGGGATCCTTCTATTTCAAGTAAATCAATTACTTGAAACCCTAGGACTCTATGTTGGCACCTTGGTCTATATAACGACCTCTTGCGCCTAGGTTTTATTAATTTTTTATTCACCCCATGCCCAAAGGCTGCCCCTTTCACCATCCCTACACCACCCTCCTCTCATCCTCTCTCTCTTCTCCATGCCTAAGGAGTTGGGCGTTATAGCAATCAAAAAGTTGAGAGTGCTGCTGTAAAGATTGAGCAAAGAAGATCTCGATCAAGAGACAAATATGCTGTCTTTGGATTTGATTTTGAAGGCTCTACAGATCAGATTTAGATATGATCTTCTGAGATCAAATCTAGTAGGAGAAGGCATCTAGATCAGACCCAAGTGGATTTCAGTAGAGGCCAGCCGTGTGCATGGCTAGATCCAGAACCTCCACGTGATATTAGATCATCGACAGGATAAATCATTTACCCAAATCAGGTAACATGTGATGTTATAATTTTATTTTAATTTTAGATTTTATATTTAGATTGATCTAATCAGATCTGAGAAAGTTCAGATCTGATTGGATCTATAGAAATTTTTTTAAAAAATTTTCACTTCAGATCTGATCAGATCAAATTGATTCTACAGCCTAAGAATGCTAATTCTTTCAATACATATGCGACGTATGTTGCTGAGAGGTACTGCGATGACTCATCTTCTCAGCCCCTCCTGACCTTGAGGGATGGCTCAGCGCCACTAGGAGGGCTGAGTACGAGCCGAGTTATAAGATTTGGCCATAGCTTCAACCCTCCACCACCTTGATACCCTTCGACATCCTCACAGGCTTGAACGTCCAAGACCTAGAGCGATGCACACATGGAGGAGGTCGCGCAGAGGCTTCTGAGCCAGCGACCTCAGAGCCTTCTAGATGCCATCCATAATACAATCATAGAGCTTCTCCGAGATTTGCAGTTGCATGACCAGTTAGGCTCGTCATCCCAACGATCACATCAAGTAATTATATTATTAAATTATTATAATTATTTTAAGTTTTTATTTTTAAAAACTTTGTATATTTAGGTTTGAGTTTGGGCAGGAGATCTAGGGGCTAAAAATTTAATCTAACTATTCAATCGATAAGCTGGAGGTGTCTATAGTTTCGTATCATCGAATAGAATGTATAGAAATAATTTATTCAAGAATCAGAATAATGTATCGAAAGATATATCTCCATATCAAAACTTACTAATATTATTTTATTTTTTTATTATAGAAAACTAGGACATTCAGCTCTTATCCACCAGCTACTAGAGAGGAGCAGGAGGAGGAGGCAGACAATGATGAGGATCGAACATGATTTTCTTTTGATGTATTGTATTTTTTTAATATTGCTTGTAATGAAAATTATATAATTTTTAATTTTAATATAATAAAATTAGTTTTTAATTTTTAATTATTATATTATCTTTGGATTTTAATTATAATATGTATTAGGAACCATAATTCAGTATGATTAATTAAAATAAATTTAAAAAAAATATTACTATTAATTTTTTAAAAAGATTAAATTAACTATTACTATCGATATTAGCAATGGTAGCCGCTATCGCTAATAACCATTAGCGATGGCATTACACACCAAAGAACCATCGCTAATACTTCTTAAAATATTTTTTTATTTAATTTAAGAATTAAATAAAATTAGAGATGCAATAATTGGTTGCTAATAATAATTAGCAATGGCATTACCAACCTGACCACCATTAGAAAGACAAGATCAAATTATCATATTATGAATGATAATTCCATTAGTCAATAAGCATCAGATCTTTGGACCTCCAATGATTATTAAACTAATGGATCTATTATCATTCAACTTAATGGGAGGCTATGACTTAGTTATCACCATAACTTTATCATTTTAAGGATCTAATAATTTTAAAAAATTTTATTAATCAATTTTTAAAAAAATTAACCAGCTAATTTGGATCCTCCCACTGACTTCACCAAGTCTGGTCAATAAGGATCTAATTAAAGCCGACATTAGGAACACATAAATCAGTCAAACTGATTTACCTAATTGACATGGGTGAGCCCAAATTGCTAAGTGGTCTAACCAAAACCTAATTCACCAGGATGGCCAAGTAAGTGAGATCAGTGGAAGGAATATGCCATTAACTCATCAAAGACTGAATCAGTGCGAGTAGCTCTTAATTAAAAACCATTAATCTGAGCTACCAGACTTACCTCAGACACCATCTAGTTTATTAGTTTCAATTTTGACCAACCTAGCAATTTTAGGTTTGACCATGAAGCTATGAATCAAGTCCATTTGGTCCTCGTTAAAGGCATGAGCTTGACCAACTACAACTATTGTAATTTGATCTAAAGTGTCCTTGACCTAATCTAAATCAATATTTGGTTAGATTTGATCAATTACTCTAATTTAGTCCATTGTTTAACTAACCTTAGGTCTAACCCAATTAATGGACCTAATTCGACTAACTCGATAATCCATAATTTTATGATCAATGTCTTAGGATCTTTAATTTACAATTCTAGACCTTTATTAATCATGCTTAATTCTCAATTAAGTTTAAGACTGAGGATTAATATTCAGCATTTCAAAAATATCTTTTTTAAATTTTGAAAGGTTATCTATATCCTAGCATTATTTTGCTAAATAGGTCGACTCATTTCAAAAATGGGTCGGCTTTTTCATAAACAAGCACTAGATGTAGGTTTGATTTCATAAAATCAGCCAATAGACATTGAGCCAACTTCTCAATCGGGCTGGCTTGGATTCCATCTGAGCTGGCCTGAACAAAAGCCGAGTCAGCTCAATTTCTTAGATAGCCAGCTTGAAAAAAAGCCAGAAGCTAAACATTCCCGTCGAGCAGGCTCAGATCCTATCCGAGCATGCCCATTGAAGTTGAGCCAGCTGGAGCATCAATTCAAAAAGTGTATCATGGCTGGCATGCTGGTCGAGTTGGCTCAATTCCTGAGTGAGCCGACTCGACTGGCGTATAGAACCTTCCTAAGATCATGTTCATGTTTAATCTAAATCTATGTACTCTACATAAAAAATTCATGAAACTATTTAGATCTAATCTAAATACTAAATCATGATAAAATTTAGATTAAACATGTTGAAACATATCATAAAAATTATTAGATCTAATCTAAAGTTTTTATGATTAGTGTTATAGATCGCAACGTACCAGGACAATCTTTCCACTGTAAGGGATAAATCTTACAGCAAGACAACCTACAGTCCGTGCAATCATCATTTTTTTATTTTTTAGATTAAATTATTATTTAGATCTAATGTAAAAATAATCTAAAACATACATATATAACACATACCCTGCTATGATACAATCTGGTTTCTTAGTTTCAAAAGACTATTTTTTGTTCTAAAAATAAGGAATTTGATTCTAAAAAAAAATAGCACAAAATTTAGTGATCACCTTCTTTAGATCTGTTGGTGCAGAAATCGTCGTCGCCGGAGGTCGCCGGAGTCGAGGCCGCTGAGGTCGCCGCCGGGGACCTGCAAAACGAAGTCCCGTCCGGAACCGGTGGGGGGTGGCTCCGGCAGGACCCTCCGACGGTCAAGTTAGTTTCCGGCCAACAGTAATGGAGTGCTCGGAATGAGTTCCGGAGCTTAGAGATGAGGAGGAGAGCTTAGAGAGTCGAGAGTTCAGAGAGCTTAGCCTTGGCGTATCTGGAGGGGTCCTTTTATAGCGGAGCTTAGTTGATGGTGACGGCCATGCCGTCTGGCAGAGAGTCGTCGGGCAGCATGGAGTTCGGTACGGAGAGGATGGCGTCGTCCGGTGGATCGTGGGAGCCATACTGGCAGTCGTGGGCCGCATGGAGTCCGGTACGGAGAGGAAGGCGTCGTCCGGTGGATCGTGGGAGCCATACTGGCGAGTCGTGGGCCGCATGGAGTCCGGTACGGAGAGGAAGGCGCCGTCCGGTCTTGCTGCAGGCGACAGTTCGTCCAGATGGAGTTCGGACTTGTAACAGAGTTCGGCCGAAGGGGAAGCTGGGGGAGTTCGTCTGGCTGAAGGGTCGGCCATCTGTAGAGTTCGGCCGCGGGACGATTGCCGAGGAGTTCGACCGCTGAGAGGCCCGAAGAAGCTCGGCTGGCCAGTTGAAGGACTTCGGTTGCTAGTTGGTTCGGCCAGGGCTCGCTGAGGAGTTCGGTCGCCTAGGAGTCGGTCCGAAGGGGTTCGGCCACTTGGGCTCGCCTGGAAGTCGGTCCGAAGGAGTTCGGCCGTGGGGTCCGAATGGGTTCGGACTTGTAGGAGAGTTCGGCTGAAGGGAAAACCCGGGAGGAGCTCGGATGGCCGAACGGGCGTCTGGGAGGAGTCCGTCTCCCGAAGAAGTCCTGCCGCTTGGAGTCCAAGGAGCTCGGCCGTCAGGAAGTTCGGCTGGCGGTGGGAGTTCGGCCCGGAGCCTGGCGCTGGGGAGTTCGGCAGCTAGGTAGTTCGGCCCGGACCTTGGCGCAGGGGAGTTCGGCCTCTAGGCAGTTCGGCCCGGACCTTGGTGCAGGGGAGTTCGGCCTCTAGGCAGTTCGGCCGTGGTAGGGGCTCGGCCTGGCGCCTGGCGCTAAAGCTCTTCAGCGGCTACTGGTTGCATTGGGCTGAGCGTCGGGCCGGGCTTCGGCAGGAGCGGGATTTATCCCCAACAGTAGCCCCCCCACTCCCGAGTTCAAAAATTGAAGGAAGGGAGTACCAAATAGGCGACTGCCGAAGTCTTCTTCCAGGCCCCGCGCTTGTGCAGCTGAAGCTCGGGGAGGTCTCATCTCCAGCCAATGTTGACGTTGAAGTTGAAGCTGAGGCTTGGGGGAGACCTCATCTCAGTCGATGTTTGGAGTTGAAGTGGGACTCGTTTCCAGCCAAAGTTGATGAAGCTGATGTTGAAGCTCTCTGGCCGAGGTTGACATGATAGCTTTCTCTAGCCGAGGTCGATGTTGAAGCCCCCCGGCCGAGGTCGTCGCGGGCCTCACGTCTATCCGAGGACCTTATCCCTAGCCGGAGCCGATGCGGGCGCTCGGGGGAGATCTCATCTCCTACTGCCGAGGTTAGCCCAGTTCCTCGGGGGAGATCTGATTCCATAGCCGAAAGTTGCCCTCGGGGGAGATCTTATCTCCTACGGTCGAGCTTCTTGGGGGAGAATCTATCTTTTGTAAGCCGAAGTCGCGCTTCGAGAGAGATCTTATCTCCCCACGGCCAAGCTTCTTTCGGGGGAGATCTTATCTCTTGCAGCCGAGGTGCGCGCTCGCGTATAGAGGACGAGGTTCTCCTCCTGTTCCTAACCGAGGTTTGTTCAGGTCGCTCGGGAGAGATCTTATCTCTAGTCGAGGTTGAAGTGCGCGCTCGGGATCTTATCTCCTGCGGCCGAGCTTCCTTCTCGCGGGGAGATCTTTATCTCCTGCGGCCGAGGTTGGTGCTCGCGTTAGGACGAGGTTCTCCTCTTGTCCTAACCGAGGTTGTTCATGGTTGCTCGGGAGAGATCTTATCTCTAGCCGAGGTTCGACTCGTCCGTCGGGAGAGATCTTATCTCTAGCCGAGGTTGATGATCGTGTTAGGATGAGTTCTTCCTCCTGTTCCTAACCGAGGTTGTTCACGGTCGCTCAGCGAGAGATCTATATCTCTAGCCGAGGTTGACTTCGGTCCCGCTCGGAGAGATCTTATCTCTAGCCGAGGTTGACTCGTCGCTCGGGAGAGATCTTATCTCTAGCCAACGGTTGAAATGTGCCGCTCGGGGAGATCTTATCTCCTGCGCCCGAGTCCCTCGGGGAGATCTTATCTCTGCAGCCGAGGTGCGCGCTCGGGGGAGATCTTATCTCCCACTGCCGAGCTTCTCTCGGGGGACGATCTTATATCTCCTTGCAGCCGAGGTGCGCGTCGCGTAGGACGAGGTTCTCCTCCTGTTCCTAACCGAGGTTGTGTCTCACGGTTGCTCGGAGAGATCTTATCTCTAGCCAAGGTTGTCAACGGTCGCTCGGGAGAGATCTTATCTCTAGCCGAGGTTGATGCCGCGTTAGGATGAGGTTCTCCTCCTGTTCCTAACCGAGGTTGTTCACGGTCGCTCGGGAGAGATTCTATCTCTAGCCGAGGTTGATTCGGGTCGCTCGGGAGAGATCTTATCTCTAGCCGAGGTTGGTGCTCATGTTAGGACGAGGTTCTCCTCCTGTTCCTAACTGAGGTTGTTTCCGGTCGCTCGGGAGAGATCTTATCTCTAGTCGAGGTTGGGTGCTTCATGTTTCAGGACGAGGTTCTCCTCCTGTTCCTAACCTCGAGATTGCTTCGGTCGCTCGATGAGAGATCTATCTCTAGCCGAGGTTTGATTCGGTTGCTCGGAGAGATCTTTTCTCTAGCCGGTTGTGCTCGTGTTAGGACGAGGTTCTCCTCCCTGTCCTAACCGAGGTTGTTTCCGGTCGCGCTCGAAAGAGATCTTATCTCTAGCCGAGGTTTGATTCGGTTGCTCGGGGAGATCTTATCTCTAGCAAGGTTGAAGTGCGCGCTCGGGGGAGATCTTATCTCCTGCGGTCGACGCTTCACTCGGGGGAGATCTTATCTCCTGCAGCCGAGGTGAGACCGCGCGCTCGGAGAAGATTTTATCTCTACAGCGAGCTTTCCCTTGGGGAGATCTTATCTCCTGCAGCGAAGGCTTGCCGTAGTTTTTTAAGGCTCGATCTCGAGTCTTGCTCTCGTCAGGACGGGGTTTCCCCTTCTGTTCCTAATGGTGCTGTGGGGGCGCATGGGGACTGTCGTCCTCGCTCTTCCCCATCTCGTTTTAGGGTGAACGAGGCCTTCGATCTTGCCTCGCCAGTTAGGATCAGGTTTCTCTCTCCTGTTCCCAACGGGCTGTGGGGCACTGGGGACCGTCGTCCTCATGCCTCTCCCCCATCCATCCTTGGGTGGACGGGCCTTCGACTTTGCTCAAGCTAGGACGAGGTTCTCTCCTCTGTCTCGCCGACTGTGGGGGCACATGAGGACCGTCGTCCCTGTGCCTCTCCCCCCATCCCGTCCTTTATGGACGGGGCCCTTCGACTTTGCTCACGCTAGGATGAGGTTCTCTCCTGTTCCCTGCCGACTGTGGGGCACAATGAGGACCGTCGTCCTCTGCCTCTCCCCCATCACCTCCTTTGTGGAATGGGGCCTTCGACTTTGCTCGCGCTAAAGACAGGTTCTCCTCCTAATTTCTAAACGCGGCTGACTTCTGTCTTCTCCTGTCATCGCATAGTTTTCGTTATCCAAAAATGATTTTATTGAGAGGGGAGAGTTTTACCGAGGAGAAGCTGATCGTAGCGCATTCGTCGAGGGTTGTCGGGGTGTTGCCTCGAGTTCCCTCGGGCAGCAAGTCCCGTCCGGACGACCTCCTCTATCTCATGCCGGCCTTCCTTAATTGGAACCTGCTTCTCTTGACTTTATCGCTGGGGACTGACAATCACCGATGTAGCATAGCTCTAGCTCCTCCCCGGGGTGCGTTGAATGACGCCGTGAGGTGGCCGACCTTCTTTCTTTTCCAGTTATGGCAGCGCCTATAGCGATCTTCTCCTGCTTCACAGACCGACGTCGGAGGAAATTTATCCCGTCGTCCCTATTTTGACGAGCTCTCGCAATCTTCGTCTTGGAGCTGAACGTATTCCCTCAGTGTCCATGGCCGTGGTCGCGATGGTAGGGCTTTACTTGCCTCGCGCACGTTTGGGGAGCCGTAGTCTTCAGGTCTTGGCAGCGGGCTGCTCCTAACTTCCGCCGGATTCGAGTAGAGGAGCGGTCGTAAGCTGCGGAATCTTTCGGGAAGGAGGATTTCTTTCGCGCTCCTTCTGTTCGGGGCATTCCTTTGCGGTAGCTCGAGAAGTTCGGGCTTGCTTGCATGGAGCTTCATTCCGCTTTCCCCGCGAAACTTTCCATGGGAGAACTTCATGCTTCTTTGTTCCGGACTTCTGCTCGTTTGAGAGGGGGTCGGCTTTGCTGGCCCCGAACTTTTATCGCACCCCGTGAATTGCGTTGTGTGCGACGTACTTGAGGGGGAGTGTCGGCCTCGATCGCCCTGGGGCGGGTGTCTTGAGCGCGGCCGGAACTAAAATCACTGGGTGGATTCTGCTGCGCGGTTCGGGGAGTCCCTGATTGCCGTCGAAACTTCCTTCCGTAGTGGGGAGGGCTCGTTCCGTCTTGCACGGGCCCCGCCCGAAAGTAGACTCTCATTTGGAGGTTTTGAGCTGAGAAGTTCCGGCTTTTCCCACTGAACTTCATTCGCTTGATGCGAGCTTTGGGGGGAGCTCAGACTTTTTTCTTCGACGCCGAACTTCATTCCTCTTTTCCGCGAGACTTGTCATGGGGAGAACTCCCGCCGCGCTTGTTCGCGTTTGGTATGTTGGTCCGAGGGTCTTGGGGATCGTCGAGCTTCGAGGGGAACTGGCTTTTTCTTGTCCCAAACTTCGTTCCGCCGTTCGGCCCAGGGTGAAAAACAAACTTTGTGTGTAAGGTGGTTCCTTTGGGGGACATAAAACTGGAGCGTTGAAGTTTTCGA
>QRFJ01000568.1:92367-134091 GCA_006176705.1 Cocos nucifera
TAATACCACCAGTTCATAACTCACATTTGGTTTAAGGAAGATTAAACACCCCACCATATATGAAAACAAATACAATAAACTACTCCCATAACAGTATGTCAGTACCTTCAATAATACAAACAATATATTCATTGATCAGAAACCATTTAAGACAACATCCACCAAACAAAACCTTCCCACCGTCTCACCATATCTAAATAACTAACCAACAACTATCATCAACAATCACGGACAAGAGCTTCGAGCCTATAAGAAGATGAAAGCATTATGATGAAAAACGTAGACATAACAATTTCTATTAAATTAACAATCAGTATAAAATTACAATAAACTTAGACATCAATCATTAACCAGGCATAAACGATGACTTTGAGCGATACCTATTCCAATCCCACCATCCACGGATCCATCACTTTTCAACCTTACTTCGCCCAGTCCAGCATTTTTATCCCCACCGCCACCCCGCCCTTCCCCCACACATTGCGTCCCCCAAGCCACCAAGCCCCCATCTCGTCCCCAATCCAGGGACCTCCATCCGCTCACACCCGGCCTCACCCCCGAGCCCCCGCCATCTCCTATTCTCCCCGAAAGCCCCCAAGCCATCTCCGATCCCCTATGCTCGCCTCACCTGGCCCACCTTCCCAAGCCCCGTTGCACCCTCCTATCCCTCCATAAACCCTTAGTACTTTGTTCCCGTTCCCGACCCCACTCTCTCTCTCAAGGTTGCCTCCTGACAAACTCTTGCTACTGGACTACAACTCGCAAACCACTCTTCGCACGCCATCCAAGACCCACACCTTCGAAGTCACTCCTGAGTCCCGCCCTCGCACATCCCCTCGACTACACCTGGCCACTTGCCTCTCCAAGCTTTCGCCACATCCGCCTCTCCCAACCCCTCCCATCGGTTCCCCACCATTCTCCTCTCTTCCCCAAATCATGCGGGCCTCTCCATACTGCATCCCGGAGTCTTCCAAGCCCCCGATCGCCTCACACCTCCCGACCGCCATCGACGTGCTTATCCCCTGGGCTGCACCCGAGCTCACCTCCCTGAGCCCCAGCCATTCTCCAAACCTCCCAAACCTGTCTGTCGATTTCCCCACCACCCTCTCTCTCCCTTGGCCAACGACCTTAGCTACACCCGATCTGCCTTTTCGAGCCCTAGCTACCTCCAGCTCTTTGACCCCCGGCTGCATCTTGCCTCCCCAAACCCCCGATCCTTCAGTTCTCCTACCACCCTCTCTCTCTCACCGATAGCTTCCCTCCAACCGTCTACCCCTGGCTAACCTGATCACCTTCCCAAAACCTTCGGTCACCTCCTGCCTCCTTTCGTACCCAGGCCACCTACCCCCGAACCTCTACTTTGGTTCTGAAGGGAAATCCTGATTTCCCAGACTAGGTTCGTTCAGATCTGATCAGATCAAGAGATATATTTTAAAACTTTTCTCTTTGATCCAAATTAGATCTGGGATGTTTTAGATCTAATTTTTATTATTCTAATAATTAAAATAAAATATAGATAATTAAATCAGATTTAATTTATCTTGATGTAGGATAATCCTATTATCCATTGATGATCTTGTAAGCAGCGGAAGGTTCTGGATCTAGCCACGCAAGTGCCTGGCCTCTATCGATATCCACTAGGCAGGATCTGGAGATCCTCTTCTTCTCTATCACATCTCCAAAAATTAGATCTGAATCTGATTTGGAGGATCTTCAAAATAGCTTTCGAAGATCAGCAGTTGTCCTTTGCAGCAGTGCACAGCCTTCTAGCTTTCTGTCATCCTTTCTCTTGCCTAGATTGCACCAACTGAGATCCCAAACTTTCTTTGGGTGTGGAGAGGAGAGGGAGAAGATGAACTTGGCATGGAGGAGGAAGAGAGAGGCAGCCTTGGGGCATGTAGAGAATTTATTCTTCTTTTTGAGTTGGGGTGTAGGGTCTTATTTATAGACTATATGCATGATCCAACTCCTCTTCATCCCAACCAATCACAACCCTTTATGAAATCATATCTAAATCTGATTGGTGGGAATAGAGTCCCGTGGATTCATCCTTAGATAGCGCCTAAGATCAGTCAAAGTTAGTTTTTAGGAGGAGTCTAATCAGAATCCAATAAGGAGATGGAGTCCCTATCCAACAGGGACTCTTGGGCGCCTCAAGCTCGGGCGCACGCCACCCTTGGCGTGCCCCCTCCTTCTTGCCAATTTTTGGTAGGAGGACAAGCCCCCACCAGCTCTCCAATAGGTGCGTGACATGTGGGCAGAAGTTAAAGTGTCAATGGTCAACATTTGACCAGTTCAAAGATCAACTTTTGACCAAAGTCAAAGGATGAGAAATGGCAGGTGACCAAAAATGGCAGGTATTGTCTTACAAAATAAGACAACCCTTTTTTGATCTAGACAGGCTCCAGTCAAACCAAGTGAAGGCCTCTGATCGAGCACAAACTCCTTTGGCTCAGTCAGGACAACTATTTATGATAGTAAAAGAAGAACGTTAGGTTCAATCGAGTGCTAGCACGATTTTCTTGAACCTAATTGAATCTCATTCAGATCAATTGAACTAGATCAGTTCAATTGATGATCACCAGATTCAAACCCTTATTTGTGTGACCCAGTTAGGTTCAGTTCTGTATGGTAATGGGATATGTCATGATCTCTATCATCGACATCATCGAAACTCCTTTCGATGGATCAGAACTCTTCTGATTCAAACAGCTAGAATGATCGATCATCTAAATCATTCTAATTGCTCCCAAAATCCACCAGTGACACCTAGCAGTATATGGTGGCAACCCATCAGAGCTGAATGTGAACCTCTTGGTGCAGCTACCTGTGTGATTAAGTTCTTCTATCTTGAGCCCCGATCAGATTAGGGTTAAGGTGAACTCGTCAAACCCTAGTTTCTATCATATGATGTAATCATTCGATTCAAGTCCGATGTGAAAACCTAAATAGAAACTCTTTCTATTATTTCACTCTGCCATGGCCATGGGCTTCTGGACTTGATTCTCATGATCATCATAGGGCTGCTCCTCTACCACCGAGGTAGATAGATTCCATCTTGATGCAATCCAGTTCCTACAATGAACATGCTATAGCCAACATACACCTCAGGGTTCTGAATGGCTAGGAGATCGAGTTATGGTGTAGTCAAACTATAACACCCTCAAGGTGAACTGCCGATGCACCTCAGGTCAAAGAACCAGACACACCACTGCAGCATCGAGTCAGTCATTGACGAGAAGGTAGACTTCCTAATGACTACTCGAGGTGGTCACGCTCAGTGCCCTCATTCTCTAACGAGTACCTGTACTCTCGCTCTGGATGTCTCCACACCATAGACTCAAGACTCATCTACTAAAGAGAAGCGATTGTACACCAACCTTCCGGATCAATCACCATCCTCGTGATGATCCTATGGTCGGGAGCATTTTATGAGTTAATAATGATTATTCATGTCTTAAATTTTCAACTCTTGAAAATATGAATTATCATTACCATTAACTCAAAGGATGTATCACAGACACTAAATACACATATGTGATAGAAAATAACCCATTTATTATTTTTAGTCAAAATTATAATTTTGCCCCTAGAAGTGTATTACAAGTGTCAGCCAATTCTGGCTTCTAGGGCACATATATCTAACAATCTCCCACTTGTCCTAAAGCCAATTGGCTACAAGTCTAAGTCCCATCTTCTCAAGGTGGGCTTCGATCTTCTGCTGGCCCAATGGCTTTGTAAGTGGGTCTGCCACATTATCTGTGGAGTCGACTCTCTTGACCTCGACGTAACCCTTCTCGAGGTAATCGCGGATGAGGTGGTATCGCCGCTCAATGTGCTTGGATTTTTGGTGAGACCTTGGCTCCTTAGCAAGGGCTATGGCGCCATTGTTGTCGCAGTATAGAGGAATGGCATCTGATGGCATTACTCCAATTTCTGCAGCAAACTTCTTGTACCAGAATGCTTCCTTCGCAGCCTCTGATGCAGCGATATATTCTGCTTCCATGGTGGAATCTGCTATCATGATTTGCTTGGAACTCTTTCAGCTGACAGCACCACCATTGCACACAAATAGACTCCCAGATGTCGACTTTCGATCATCTACATCGGACATGAAATCCGAGTCTGTGTATCCCTGGACTTGGAGTTCTCCATTACCAAAGACCAACATCATATCCTTAGTTCTTCTTAAGTACTTAAGGATACATTTCACAGAAGTCCAGTGTTCTTCACCTGGATTTGACTGATATCTGCTTGTGACACTCACAGCATGGGCTATATCAGGTCGTGTACATAGCATGGCATACATGAGGCTCCCTATTGCAGAAGCATAAGGGATCTTGCTCATGCATTCTATTTCCTCAGGTGTGCTAGGGCACATCTTCTTGGAAAGATGAATACCATGTCTGAAGGGTATTAATCCCCTCTTAGAGTTTTCCATACTAAACCTCTTTAGTACTTCCTCTATGTACATCTTCTGTGAAAGTCCTAGCATCCTATTCGGTCTATCCCTATAGACCTTAATTCCTAGAATAAAGGATGCTTCACCTAGGTCTTTCATGGAGAATTCCTTGGACAACCATATTTTGACTATTGTCAACATGGGAATATCATTCCCAATAAGGAGGATGTCATCCACGTACAATACGAGGAAGACAACAGCGCTCCCACTGACCTTTTTGAAGACACACGGTTCCTCTTCATTTTTGATGAAACCAAATATTTTGATCACATCATTGAAACGAGTGTTCCAGCTCCGAGATGCTTGCTTAAGTCCATATATGGACCTTTGCAGCTTGCAAACCTTGTGATCAGTATCACTGGATGTGAAACCTAGCGGCTGTTCCATATAGATATCTTCCTCAAGATATCCATTTCAAGAATGCCATTTTCACATCCATTTGCCATATTTCATAATCGAAATAGGCTGCAACGGCAAGCAATGTGCGGATGGATTTTAGCATAGCCACTGGAAAAAGGTATCCTGATAGTCAATGCCTTCGCGTTGACTATAACCTTTTGCCACTAGTCTAGCCTTGAATGTCTCCACATTTCCATCTGCACCAATCTTTCTCTTGAAGATCCATTTACACCCAATAGGTACTATACCTTCTGGTGGATCTACCAAGGTCCAGACTTGGTTTGAGTGCATCGAGTCAATTTCTGACTGCATTGCCTCTAGCCATTTCTCGGAGTCGATATCTGATATCGCCTCGTTGTAGGTTTTGGGATCATCACCATGAGCACCATTACCTACGAGGAACATTTTCTTCTACTTTCCTCTG
The DNA here is from genome assembly GCA_006176705.1 of Cocos nucifera. NCBI lineage: Eukaryota > Viridiplantae > Streptophyta > Magnoliopsida > Arecales > Arecaceae > Cocos > Cocos nucifera. The sequence goes on from QRFJ01000568.1 coordinate 97,653, forward strand.
AAATAATACCTAAGTATCTTTCAGGAGGATGGAAAACTCTTTCCGATCTATGAGGTGGAGGAGTAGTATTCTTATTGGCTCAACCTGATTTGGTTCCAATTGGTCCTTAGCTCGTTGTACTTGTGAGACTTTCTCATCAAGCTTAATCTGCTTTCCAATGCCGCTATCTTGAATAAACTATTTTTCAAGAAAGATGGCATGTCGACTCACAATCACATTGTGGTCTTCTGGAATGTAGAAATAGTATCCTAATGACTCTTTAGGATATCCTATGAATCGAGCTCTGAAGGACCTAAACTCTAACTTGTCCGCTTGTTGTCTTTTGACATGAGCCGGACAACCCCAAATTCTGAGATGACTCAGACTTGGTTTCTTACCATGCCATATCTCATACGGTGTGGTAGGAACGGTTTTAGAGGGAACCCTATTCAGTAGATAAATTGAAGTTAACAATGAGTGTCCCCAAAGAAAATCAGGAAGGTCTGTGAAGCTCATCATGGATCGGACCATATCCAATAGAGTCCGATTTCTCCATTCTGAAACCCCGTTGAGTTGAGGTGTTCCTGGTGGAGTCCATTGAGAGACTATGCCATTTTTCCTTGAGATAGTCTAGGAATTTTGGCTAAGGTATTCACCTCCTCGATCTGATCGAAGAACCTTAATGGGATTTTTCAGTTTATTTTTCTACTTCATGTCTGAATTCTTTGAACTTTTCAAAAGCTTCAGACTTGTGTCTCATAAGATACACATACCCATACCTAGACAGATCATCGGTAAAGGATAATGAAGTAGACAAAATTGCCTCTAGCCGGCACATCAAATGGGCCGCACACATCAGTATGTACTAGGGCAAGGAGATCTGTGGCCCTTTCCCCATGTCCTACAAAAGGGAGTTTAGTCATTTTGCCTTGAAGACAAGATTCACAAGTTGGATATGACTCGAAAGTCAATGGACTCAATAGCCCATTTTTCTCCAATTTGTTGATCCTATCTTCTGCTATATGACCTAATCTCAGGTGCCATAGATACCTATCGTTTGGACTATCCCTAGGTCATTTGGCATTCACGTTTTGCTCGATAGTTAGAATAGATACATCAATATGTAGCTGATAAAGACCGTTAATAAGGAAACCATTTGCAATTTTATTTCTTTCATAAAGAATGTTACAATGGTCCTTAAAGAAGGTAATCACATAGCCTTCTAGTGCTAAGCATGAAATAGAAATCAAATTCCTGCTAGCTGCAGGCACATAATAATAGTCTTTCAAAACTAAGTCTAAACCAGATGGTAATCGAAGAGGGTATGTTTCCCACCACCACTGCAGCAACTCTTGCTCCATTTTCGATGCATAGGATCATGTCTCCATCCCTCAGCCTCCTGCTATCCTCAAGACCCTGCATGGAAGTGCACAGATGAGCACTAGAACCAGAGTCAAGCACCCAACTGGATGCAGAAGAAACCATAAGGTTAGACTCAATAACGAGCATACCTCAGAAGGACCTTCCTTCTTGTTCTTCAGGGTGGCCAGGTAAGTAGGGCAGTTCCGCTTCCAGTGGCCGTCGCTGTTGCAATGGAAATACTTTTCTTTGACAGTGGCATCTTTGGCTCTGCCTTCTTCTTCTTTCCTCCTTCCACCTTCTTGCTTTTTTGCAGACTTCTTTTTCTTTTCAGAAGACTTTCTTTTGGAAGAAGTTCATTCCATAGCAAGAACTGAGCCTTTAGAATCTTTCATAGAAAGCTCAGCGGTGACCAGCATGTTCATTAATTCGGCCAAGGAATTTTGAAGTTTATGCATGTGGTAATTCATGATGAATTGCCCATATGCATCAGTCAAGGATTGCAGAATAACATCATTCTGCAGATCCAAGTCTAACTTCACACCGAGCTTCTCAAGCTCTTCCAAGTCCTTGATCATCATCAGACAGTGATCTTGGACTGACTGCCCATCACGCATCTTAGCCTTAAAAAGTCATTTCGTGACTTGATACTTGGCTGCATGACTCTGTTCACCAAACATCTCTTGCAGGTGAGCCAACATTTGGCGAGCAGTCCTGATATCTTCATGTTGGTGCTGGAGCTCATCAGACATCGAGCCCAACATGTAATATCTGGCCTTATTATCTTCGTCTATCCATTTTTTCAGAGATGCTCTCTGTTCAGCGGATGGATGGGCTGGTAAGGTGGGAGGGTCCTGGTCCAATACATGGGTTAACTTCTCGAAACCCAAAATGATTTTGTAGTTCCTGAGCCAATCTTTATAATTGGGTTTCCAGTCAGTCTATGTGTGTCCAGGATACGTGCTAATGGGTTGGACGCAGATATTTTTCCTATAGAGAGTCAAAGATTCTAGTTAGATACTATAATTATGACTTGACCAATTTATTTAGAGAATTTTATTTTTAAACAAATTAGCTCCCACTATTTTCTTGGATCCCTACACTTCCTCTGTAGAGATGCAAAAATCTCCATGATTAATGATTTCTAGTGGGTGGTGCGGTCTCACCAACTGACTCATCACCTCACCTAACAGTTATTGGTGATGGGTTAGCCAATGAGTGAACAACTCTTGTTCAATGATTCTCTAATCATGGTGCACCCAAACTTGGTCTCTAATTCATGAATCTCACCGTATCCAGAATATTGATCCACTCCTTAGTTAAGTCAGACCCACCATTTGCATAGACTGGATTCCTAATTGAGTCTCTCACCGTATCCAAAATATTGAGCCCAACTCATCCTCCAGCCCATAGCATCCAATGCCTAATAGACATGGTTGCATCTTTCCGATGCAACTGAGCCACTGTATCCAGCGTAAGAACAATCAAACCCTAGGAAAGGGCCCGCACATCTACAATGGTGGAAGACCTCAGACTTAATCTTTTCTTAGGAAGAATTGATTCAGGTCTCATTAAACTAGACTTGTCATAGTCATAACAATTATGACTAACCTAGTGGCATGGGTTAGCTTGGATTATTGACCACCTCAAATTAGAACTGAGTCAACAGATATGGCCAGGTAAGTGAGATCGGTGGAAGGGATATGCCATTAACTCGTACAAGAATGCATTCAGGATCGAGTAGCTCCCAATTAAAAATCAGTCGGTCGTATGTGCCAAACTTACCTTAGACACCAAATTATTGAGCCAGAACCAATTGGGTTAGCCTACAATCCAGACTCTAACCTCTGAGCCTAATTAGGTCTTGCTTGATCGTGACTCGATCTTGACCCAGACTTAATCCTATTAGGCTGGTCAATTTAAGCATTGTTGATCCCATCTAACCAACTCTTGATTCAGTTTGATCAACCGCTTAGACCTAATTGAGCTACCCAAGCCCGAACCCAGTATTATGAATATGTCTTAGATCTAAAATTCTCAATTTTAGACCTAATTAATATTTCATAATCTTAATTCTTAATTAAGTAGGGTTCATAAACAAAATATGCACAATAAATCCTAGGGTTTCAAGGATCTAGGGATTTTGCAGAAAGTAAGTTTTGGATTTCTGATTAAGGACGAACGTGCAGCACCCCTACACGTCATAAGAACACCCCATCAGATGGGAGGAGAGGGCCTTTAAATCCTTCTTCATTCTTATGACTGGACGGCTAAGAGGAACGCCTTAATCAGGAACATGTAATACTACAAAATAGTTTTAGATCTATATCATATATCTCATATACAAATTAGATCTAATCATGGCATATTTTGCATACATCTCATGTATCGAATCATGCATATTTTCAGATCTAAATTATCTCATAATAATCTAAAAAATTAGATTTAAATTGATCTTATCAAAATAAACTCTAATCTAGACAACTATGTAGAACTATTCTACAACTAGTCTAGACATGCATCAATCATATCTCATATGATGTTAAAATTAAATAATTTTTATTTACTATTTTTTAGATATTATTATAATAATTATAATATCAAAAAATAATAAATAAATAGATCTAAAATATAATTTAATTAAATTAAATTGTAAACATGCAAGACTATTCTATAGAACTATTCTATTTTAGAACTAGTCATGCATATTTTCTAATCTTAGATCCAAATCATTTAATTTTAATTTTTCTGATTTTAGATCTGATCACATCTCATGTGACATCTAAAATCACTTATTTTTTTATTAAAATAAATTTAAAATTAGATCTAAATACTTTAGAAACTTGGCTCTGATACTAGTTGAAGGGAAATCCTGATTTCTCAGATCAGGTTCGTTCAGATCTGATTGGATCAAGAGATATATTTCAAAACTTTTTACTTTGATCTGAATCAAATCTAGGATATTTTAGATCTAATTTTTATTATTCTAATAATTAAAATAAAATATAGATAAATTAAATTAGATTTAATTTACCTTGATGTAGGGTAATCCTATTACCCGTTGATAATCCTGTAAGCAGCGGAAGGCTCTGGATCTAGCCATGCAAGTGCCAGGCCTCTACCAATATCTACTTGGGCTAGATCTTGAGATCCTCTTCTTCTCTATCATGTCTCCAAAAATTAGATCTGAATCTAATTTGGAGGATCTTCAAAAGAGCTTTCGAAGACCAGCAGTTGTCCTTTGCAGCAGCGCAGCCTTCTAGCTTTCTGTCGCCTTTCTCTTGCCTAGATTGCACCAACTGAGATTTCAAACTTCTTTGGACGTGGAGAGGAGAGGGAGAAGATAAACTTGGCATGGAGGAGGAAGAGAGAGGAATCCTTGGGGCATAGAGAATTGTTCTCTTCCTTTGAGTTGGGTGCATGATCTTATTTATAGACTATGCGTGATCCAACTCCACTTCATCCCAACCAATCACAACCCTTCATGAAATCAGATCTAAATCTTATTGGTAGGAATAGAGTCTCTTGGATTCATCCTTAGATGGCACCTAAGACCAATTAAAGTTAGTTCTTAGGAGGAGTCTAATCAGAATTCAATAAGGAGATGGAGTCCCTATCTAACAGGGACTCCTGGGCGCCTCAAGCTTGGGCGCATGCCAAGGGTGTCGTGCGCCCTCCTCCTTGCCAGTTTTTGGTAGGGGGACAAGCCCCCACCAGCTCTCCAATAGGTGTGTGACACGTGGACAGAAGTTAAAGTGTCAATATCAACATTTGACCAGTCAAAGGTTAACTTTTGACCAAAGTCAAAGGATGAGAAATGGCGGGTGACCAAAAATGATAGGTATTGTCTTACAAAATAAGACAACCCTTTTTTGACCTAGACAAGCTCCAGTCAGATCAAGTGAAGGCCTCTGATCGAGCACAAACTCCTTTGGCTCAGTCAGGACAACTATTTATGATAGTAAAAGAAGAATATTAGGTTCAATCAAGTGCTAGCACAATTTTCTTGAACCTAATTGAATCTTATTCAGATCAATTGAACTGGATCAGTTCAATTGATGATCACTAGATTCAAACCCTTATTTGTGTGACCCAGTTAGTTTCAGTTCTATATAGTAATGGGATACGTCATGATCTCTATCATCGACATCATCAAAACTCCTTTCGATGGATCAGAACTCTTTTGATTCGAACAGCTAGAATGATCGATCATCTAAATCATTCTAATTGCTCCCAAAATCCACCAGTGACACCTAGCAGTATATGGTGGCAACCCATCAGAGCTGAATGCGAACCTCTTGGTGCAGCTATCTATGTGATTAAGTTCTTCTATCTTGAGCTTCGATCAGATTAGGGTTAAGGTGAACTCGTCAAACCCTAGTTTCTATCATATGATGTAATCATTCGATTCAAGTCCGATGTGAAAATCTAAATAGAAACTCTTTCTATTATTTCACTCTGCCATGGCCATGGGCTTTTGGACTTGATTCTTATGATCATCATAGGGCTGCTCCTCTACCACCGAGGTAGATAGATTCCATCTTGATGCAATCCAGTTCCTATAATGAACATGCTATAGCCAACATACACCTCAGGATTCCGAATGGCTAGGAGATCGAGTTATGGTGTAGTCAAACTATAACACCCTCAAGGTGAACTGCCGATGCACCTCAGGTCAAAGAACCAGACACACCACTGCAGCATCGAGTCAGTCATTGACGAGAAGGTAGACTTCCTAATGACTACTCGAGGTGGTCACGCTCAGTGCCCTCGTTCTCTAACGAGCATCTGTACTCTCACTCCAGTGTCTCTACACCATAGACTCAAGACTCATCTACTAAAGAGAAGCAATTGTACATCAACCTTCTAGATCAATCACCATCCTCGTGATGATCCTATGGTCGGAAGCATTTTATGAGTTAATAATGATTATTCATGTCTTAAATTTTTAACTCTTGAAAATATGAATTATCATTACCATTAACTTAAAGGTTGTATCACAGACACTAAATACATATATATGATAGAAAATAATCTATTTTTATTGATTATAGTCAAAATTATAATTTTACCGCTAAAAGTGTATCACAAGTGTTAGCCAATTTTGGCTTCTAGGGCACATATATCTAACAGGTTCATCTATCACCCCCTCTCTCTCTTGACCACCTCCTTCCTGCTTTTTCGAATCCTCGGCCTTTCGGTTCACCTACCACCCCTTCTCTTCTCCAGCTGTCTCACCCTAGCTACACCCGACCTGCCTCCCCAAACCCCCAGTTGCCTTCCGCCTCCTTGAGCCTCGGGCACAAACTCCCAGCTTTCCAAAGCTTCCGTTCATAGCTGCATCCCCGAGCCTTAGTCCTTGCTCACCCGTGCCTCCTTATGCCTCAATTTCTGTGTGCTAGCCCATGCCTCAATCCTTATGTTAACCTTCTTCTATTATGAGTATTAGCATCAGTACTTATGCTAGCTAATACTATCACTAAAAATTATTTTTTTATTTAAATTATATTAATTAAGCATAATTAGAAATTAAAAATTAAACATGAGGCTGAGACATGCCCTGTGCGCTTCGATCTTGACATGTAGCACACTCAAATCAAGGAAAGATTCGGGCAACATTGCAAACACCGATCCGAAACATGTCCTGCATGCTTTGATCTCAGCATGCAGAGTGCTCGAATTAAGAAAAGGTTTGGATTGTATTGTAAACACCGATCCGAGACGTGCCCTACATGCTCCAGTCTCAGCATGCAGAGCGCTTGAACTGAAGGAAGGTATGGGATGCATTATAAACACCGGCTTGAGACGTGCCCTACATGCTCTGATCTTAGCATGCAGAGCGCTCGAAACAATGGAGGTTCAAGCTACAAACACAAGATCGAGATGTGCCTTATGCGCTTCAATCTCGGCATGCAATGTGCTCGAACCAAGGAAAGGTTCGAGCAGCATTGCAAACACCACCTTGAGACGTGCCTTGCATGCTCCAATCTCGATATGCAAAGCACTCGAACTAAGGAAAGGTTCAGACTGCATTATAAACACTAGCTTGAGACGTGCCCTACATGCTTCGATCTCGACATGCAGAGCATTCGAATTGAGGGAGATTCGAGCTACAAACACGAGGCTGAGACATACCCTATGCGCTTCAATCTCGGCATGCAGTGCACTCAAATCGAGGGAAGGTTTGGAAAGTATTGCAAACATCAATTCGAGACGTATCCTGCATGCTCCAATCTCAACATGCAGAGCACTTGAATCGAGGGAAGGTTCAGGTTGCATTGAAAACACCAGCCCAAAATGTACCTTGCATGCTCCGATCTCGACAAGCAAAGTGCTTGAACCGAGGAAGGTTCAAGCTATAAATACGAGGTCAAAACATATCTTGTGTCCTTCGGTCTCGACATGCAGAGTGAAAGAGCAAGGGTGGTTCTCCTAAGGCTTGGGAGATCATGGAGTCAAGATGGTGGCTCTTGGAGGCTTGGATTGATTGGAGTTGTATCAACTAAGAAGGAGGGCTAATACACTAATGGACTAAATCAGATACAGGTCAAGCCAACTCGAGATGAGATTAAGTCGGCTCAGGCTAAAATTGAGCTAGCTCTCTCAAATAAACAGAGAATGTGTATTCAAAAATCTATGGCTTGACAGACGGTCAAGTCAGCTTGAGTGTTCATCGAGCCAACTCGGATAGACAAATAGATAAGCATGGGTTTTTTCTTTGTTTGGTCTTGAATTGGATCTGATCCAAAGGGTCTTAATGCCTGAGTTGAGAGGTCTTAAGGTGGCTAATTTATGTATAGGATAGGATCTTTAGTCCTATGAATGAGAGTGAAGGAAAAACTATTTTTCCGCCATAGAATCGATTTGATCTGACCAGATCTGTAGAAAATATTTCAAATTTTTTTTTATAGAGTCTAATTAGATCGGAGAGATTTTTTATCTAATTTTAATGATCTAATATTAAATCTAAAAATAAAAATTAAATTAGATATGAAATTTGTACCTGATTGGATAATCTGATTATCCTACCAATGATCTATAAAAGCTTGGGGTTTTGGATTAAGCCACACACATGCCTGATCTCTACCAGAGTCCACTCAGGCTGGATCTAGAGGTGCTCTCCTTCTGGATCTGATTACTAAAAATTAGATCTAAATCTGATTTATAAAGCCTTCAAATCAACTAATGAAGGTAGTGCGCTCATCTCATGAACATCATCTCTTTCCTTGAAACCTTTGTGCTAATTCCTTTGGATCTTCTCTTGGGATCTTGGCCCAACCTTTAGGCATGGAGAAGAAGAAGAGGAGGGGCATGGAGAAAGAGGGGATGGCAGCAAGAGAGCCTTTGGGGTGTGGAGCATAAAAGCATTAGAAACCCTAGGGTGTAGGGTCTCTTAAATAGAGCCATGCGCCACCTCAGTGTTCCAATCAATCAAGCAACCAATTGCTTGATTTGTTTCTAATTTCTTGACAAATTTTCATGCCAACTCACATCAGATTTGCCACCCCAAATATTCCATATAATGCTATACAAAATAGGTAGTGAGAAGGAAAGGATGTTTGGTGCACAATGGATTCTTCCTTCTCTCTTAGAGTTTGATCTCTATCAAAACTCTTTGACTAGTCAAATTTGAAATTTGACCAAATCAAAACCTATTCACTTTGGACGCACACCTAGGGGTAAGTGTGCCCTCTCCATGCCATACCAAAAAGTGGGGGCATGTGCCCCTAGAAAATCTCTAGGAGGCGTGCGCCCCTGATCCCTTCTTTCTTATAATAGGGTCAACCTTTGACCCTGGTGTGTGACAAAAAAGGTAGGTGACCAAAAATGGTAGGTATTATCCTAAAATCATCTGATGAATTTAGACAATTCTATTCTAACCTGGATAAGTTCCTGTCAGTGTTTTGTTTAAGATGAACCAGAAAGACTACAAAAGGAGAATGTTAGGTTCAATTATGTGCTAGCATAATTTTTTTGAATCTAATCAGATCTAATCCAAATTAATTAAACTAACTCAATCTAATTGATTACAACTAGACTCAAACCTTTGTATGTGTGATCTAGTTAGATTCAATTCTGTATAGTAATAAGATATATCATGATCTCTATCATTGACATCATCAAAACACCTTTCGATGGATCAGAACTTTTCTGTTTCATACAATTAGAATAATCAATCATCAGGATTATTCTAATTGCTCCCAAAATCCACCAGTGACACCTAGCAGTATATGGTGACAACCATCAAAATTAAAAGTGAACCTTTTGGCATAGCTATCTGTGTGAATTGATTCTACTATCATGAGTTCTGACAGGATTAGGGTTTAAGGTAAATTCATCAAAACCCAACATCCATCATATGAATGAATCATTAGATATGAAATTCTAATAGAAACTCTTTTCTATTATATCACACTACCATAGCCATGGGCTTAAAAACTCAATCTCATGATCATCATAGGACTACTCCACTATCGAGGTTGATAGATCTCATCTTAGTACAATCTAGTTTCTACAATGAATATGCTATAGCCAACATACACCTCAGGATTTTGAATGGCTAGGAGATCGAGTTATGATGCAGTCAAACTATAACACACTCAAGGTGAACTATCGATGTACCTTAGATCAAAGAACCTGACACACAACTACAGCATCGAGCCAGTCATCGATAAGAAGGTAGACTTCGTTATGACTACTCGAGGTGGTCATGCTCAGTACCCTCATTCTCTAACAAGTACCTATACTCTTACTTTGGTGTCTCTACACCATAGACTCAAAACTCATCTATCCTAAGAAAGCGATCATACACCAACCTTCTAGATCGATCACCATCCTCGTGACGATCCTACGGTCGAAAGCAGTTTATAAGTTAATTATAAAAATTCACATCTTAAATTTTTTAACTCTTAAAAATATGAATTATCATTACTATTAACTCAAAAGATGTATTATAGACACTTTTAAATACACACTATGATAGAAAATAACTCTTTTATTAATTTATTGTCAAAATTATAAAATTGCCTTTAGAAGTGAATTACAAGTTTCAACCAATCTGGCTTCTAGGGAACACATCTAACAAACTCCTACTTAATCTAAAGTCAATTGACTACAAATCTATTTCCCATCTTTCCAAGGTGGGCTTCGATTTTCTGCTGGCCTAAAGGCTTCGTTAGTAGATCTGCCATGTTGTCCACGGAGTTGACTCTCTTAACCTCGATGTAACCCTTCTTAAGGTAATTGTGGATAAGATGGAATTGCCACTCGATGTGCTTAGATTTCTGGTGAGACCTTGGCTCCTTAGCCAAAGCTTTGGCACCATTATTATCATAGTACAAAAGGACGGCATCCAATGAAATCACTCCGAGCTCTACAGCAAACTTCTTGTACCAAAATTTCTTCTTTGCAGCTTTCGATGCAGCGATGTACTCTACTTTCATGTTGAAATCTGCTATCACGATCTGCTTGGAACTCTTTCAGTGGACAGCACCATCATTGCACATAAATAGACTACCAGATCTTGACCTTCGATCATCTATGTCAGACATAAAGCTTGAGTCTGTATATCCCTAGACCTGAAGTTCTCCATTGCCAAAGACCAAGAACATATCTTTAGTCCTTCTTAAGTACTTAAGGATACACTTCACAGAAGTCCAGTGCTCTTTACCTGGATTCAACCGATGCCTACTTGTGACACTCATAGCATGGGCTATATTAGGTCGTGTATATAACATGGCATACATGAGGCTCCCTATTATAGAAGCATAAGGGATCTTGCTCATGCATTCAATCTTCTCTAGGATGCTAGGGCACATCTTCTTGGAGAGATGAATACCATGTCTAAAGAGTACCAATCCTCTCTTGGAGTTTTCTATGCTGAACCTCTTCAGCACCTCTTCTATGTACATCTTCTGTAAGAGACCTAGCATCCTATTCGGTCTATCCCTATAGACCTTAATTTTTAGAATAAAGGATGCCTCTCCTAGGTCTTTCATAGAGAACTCTTTTGATAACCATATTTTGACCGTAGTCAACATGAAAATATCATTTTCAATAAGGAGGATGTCATCCACGTACAGTATGAGGAAGACAACAGTGCTTTCACTAACCTTTTTGAATACATAGGGCTTCTCATTTTTTATGAATCCAAATGATTTGATCACATTATTAAAATGAACATTCCAGCTCCAAGATGCTTGCTTAAATCCATAGATGAATCTTTGCATCTTACAGACCTTGTGATCAGTATCACTAGATGTGAAACCTAGGGGCTGTTTCATATAGATTTCTTCCTCAAGATATCCATTTAAGAACATTGTTTTCACATCCATCTGCCATATTTTATAATTGAAATAGGCTGCAACAGCAAGCAATATGTGGATGGATTTAACCATGGCTACTAGCGAGAAGGTATCCTGATAGTCAATATCTTCGCACTGACTATACCCTTTCGTCACTAACCTAGCCTTGAATGTCTCCATATTTCCATCTACATCTGTCTTTCTCTTGTAGATCCATTTACACCTAATAGGTACAATACCTTTAGGTGGATCTACCAAGGTCCAGACTTGGTTTGATCACATTGAGTCAATCTCTGATTTCATTACCTATAATTATTTTTTGAAGTCAATATCTGATATCGCATCGTCATAGATTTTGGGATCATCATCATGAACCTCATTTTCTATGAAGAACATTTTCTCTATATCTTCTAAAATGATGCCTAAGTATCTTTCAGGAGGATGAAAAATCCTATTTGATCTATGAGGTGGAGCAGGTTGTGATTGAACTGGCTTAATCTGATTAGGTTCCATAGGTTCCTTAGCTCGTTGCTCTTGGGAGACTTTCTCCTTGAGCCTTATCTATCTTCTGATGCCTCATCTTGAATAAATTATTTTTCAAGAAAGATGGCATGTCAACTCACAATCATATTATGATCTTTTGAAAGATAGAAATAATATCCTAACGACTCTTTAGGATATCCTATAAAATGAGCTCTAAAGGACCTAGACTCTAACTTGTCCGCCTGCTGTCTCTTGATATGAGCCAGATAATCCTAAATTCTGAGATGACTAAGACTTGTTTTCTTATTATGCCACATCTCATACGGTGTGGTAGGAACAGTTTTAGAGGAAACCCTATTCAGTAAGTAAATTATGATCATTAGACTATGTCTCCAAAAAAAATCAAGAAGATCCGTGAAGCTCATCATGGATCGGACCATATCTAATAGGGTCCGGTTCCTCCATTTTAAAATCTCGTTGAGTTGAGGCATTCTAGATGGAGTCTATTAAGAGACTATGCCATTTTTCTTAAGATAGTCTAGGAATTTTTGACTAAGGTATTCACCTTCTCTATCTGATCGAAGAACTTTAATGGATTTTTTAATTTGCTTTTCTACTTCATGTCTGAATTTCTTGAACTTTTTAAAGGCTTCAGACTTGTATCGCATCAAATACACATACCCATACTAAGATAGATCATCGATAAAGATGATGTAGACTTAATTACCTCTGGTCGGCATATCAAATGGGCTGCACACATCTGTGTGTACTAGGGCAAGAAGGTTTGTGGCCCTTTTTCCATACCGACAAAAGGAAGCTTGGTCATTTTGCCATGAAGACATGATTTATAAATCAGATATGACTCAAAAGTCAATGGACTCAATAGTCCGAATTTCTCTAATTTGTTAATCCTGTCTTCCTCTATATGACCTAGCCTAAGATGCCATAGATACTTATCATTTAGACTATCCCTATATCACTTTAGTCCTACGGCGTTCACATTTTGCTTGACATTTAACACAAATACATCAATATGCAACTGATAAAGATCATTAATTAAGAATCCACTTACAATATTATTTCTTTCAAAAAGAATAGTACAGTGGTTCTTAAGAAAGTTAATAACATAACCTTCATATGCTAAACAAGAAATAGAAATCAAATTTCTTCTTGATGCAGGCACAAAATAATAGTCCCTAAGAATCAAATCTAAACTAGATGGTAGTCGAAGAGGATAGGTTCCCATGGCCATAGCAGTTACTCTTGCTTTATTTTTGACATGCAGGATCATCTCACCATCTCTCAGCCTCCTGCTCTCCTCAAGATCCTATATGAAAGTGCACAAATAAGCACTAGATCCAGAGTCAAGCACCCAATTGGATATAGAAGAAATCATTAAGTTAGATTCGATCATGAGCATACCACCAAAAGGACCTGCCTCCTTCATGTTCTTTAAGATGGCCAGGTATAAAGGATAGTTCCGCATCCAATGACTGTCAGAATTATAATGAAAATACTTTTCTTTGTCGGCAGCCTTCTTCTTTGGATCTCCCTTCTTCTTCTTCCCACCTTCCATCTTCTGCTTCTTCACGATCTTCTTCTTTTTTCTAAAAGATTTTTTTTTGGAAGAAGTCCACTTCATAGCAAGCACTGAGCCCTTTGAACCTTTTATAGAGAGCTCAGCAGTAACTAGCATGTTCATAAGTTCAGCCAAGGTATTTTAAAGTTTATGCATATAGTTCATGATGAACTGCCCATACGCATTAGTCAAGAATTGCAGAATTATATTGATTTGCAAGTCCTTGTCCAACTTAACACCAAGCTTCTCAAGCTCCTCTAAGTTCTTAATCATCATCAGATAATGATCTTGGATCAATTGCCCATCATGCATCTGAGCCTTAAAAAGTCTCTTAGTGACTTGATATTTGGCTACGCAACTCTGTTCACCAAACAACTCTTGTAGGTGAGCCAACATTTGGAGGCTAGTCTTTATGTCTTCATGTTGGCATTAGAGCTCATCAGACATCAAGCCTAACATGTAATACCTGGCTTTGTTATCTTCATCCATCCACTTTTTTAGAGATGCTCTCTGTTCAATGGATGAATGGGCTAGTAAAGTGGGAGGATCCTGTTCTAACACATGAGTCAACCTCTTGGAATACAAAATAATTTTGAAGTTTTGGAGTCAATCCTTATAGTTGGATCCGATCAGTCTATGGGTGTCTAGGATATGGGCTAATCGGTTGGACACAAATATTTTCCTATAGAAAGTCAAAGTTTCTAGTTAGATTTTATAATTAGACTTAACCAATTTATTTAAAAGTTTTATTTTTAAATAAATTTGGCTCCCACTATTTACTCGGATCCCTACACTTTCTTGGTAGAGATGTAAAAATCTTCATAATCAATGATTTCTGGTGGATGGTGCGGTCCCACCGACTGGCTCATCACCTCACCTAATAGTTATTAGTGATGGATCAACCGATGAGTGAACAACTCTTATCCAATGATTCTCTAATCATGATGCACCCAAACATGATCTCCAATTCATGAAGCTCACCGTGCCTAGAATATTGCTCCATTCCTTAGTTAAGTCCGACCCACCATTTGCATGAATTAAATTCCTAATTGGATCTCTCACCTATCTAGAATATTAAGCCCAATCCATCCTCCAATCCATAGCATCCAATGCCTAATAGACATGGTTGCATCTTTTCAGTGCAACTGAACCACTGTATCTAACCGAGAACAATCAACCCCGGGAAGGACCCATACATCTATAATGGTGGAAGATCTTAGACTTAATATTTTCTTAAGAAGATTTGATTTAGGTCTCTTTAAACTAGACTTAACTTAGTCATAACAATTATGACTAACCTAGTGACATGGGTTGGCTCGAATCATTAGCTACCTCTAATCAGAGCTAGATCGATATAAATGGCTAGATAAGTGAGATTGATGGAAGGGATATGCCATTAACTTGATAAGAATACATTCGGGTCGAGTAGCTCCTAATTAAAAATCAGTCGATCATATCTACCAAACTTACCTTAGATAACAAATTATCAAATTAGAACCAATCAAATTAGCTTACAATCCAGGCTTGAACCATGGAGCCAAATTAGGTCTTAACTTGATTGAGTCACATCTTAATGTGATTCAATCTTGACCCAGACTTAATCCTATTAGGTTAGTCAAATTTAAGCTTTCTTTGATCCCACCTAACCAACTCTTGATTTAGTTTGATCAACCACTAGACCTAATTGAGCTACCTAAGCCCGAACCCAAATTTATGAAGGTGTCTTAGATCTTAAAATTCATAATTTTAGATTTAATTAGTTTTATAATCTTAATTTTTAATTAAATTTAGATTCATAATTAAAAATATGTAAAAATCCTAGGATTTTAGGATCTAAAATTTTGCAGAAAAATAAATTTTTAATTTCCAATTAAGGATGAATGTAGAGCACCCCTACACAGCATAAGAGCATCCCATCAAATAGGAGGAGAAAATTTTTAAATCCTACTTTGCTCTAATGACTGGATGGTCAAGGAAAATATCTTAATCAGAAATAATTACTACACTACAAAATAATAAATCTACAACATATATCTCATATAAAGTTATAGATCTAAACATGCATGTTCTATATACATCTCATGTATCAATCATTAAATTCTAAATACATGCTTTCAAATCCGATATATCACATATAATATTTCAAAAAAATTTATATTGATCATATCAAAATAAAATCTATTCTAGATAAATCATAGAACTATTCTATAATTAATCTAGACATGCTTCATTCATATCTCACATAAAAATTAGAAATTTTATTTTTTTATTTTTAGATTTGATTATAATATTTATAACATCTAAAAATAGAAGCATAAAGATCTAAAAAAAAATTAATCATATCAAAAAGAAAATTAGTACTAGACTACACATAGAACAATTTTAAATCTAGTCTAGATATGCATCTCATGTAAGATTGATATGAATCTAAATTTTTTTAATTTTTTTTATTTTAGATCAGATCACATCTGATGTGATATCTAAAATTTTTAATATCAGATCATAGATCATAAAAAAATTAGATCAAAAATAGATCTAAAGAACAGATAACATAGCTTTGATACCAATTGAAGAAAAAACTACTTTTTTTGCCATAGGATTGGTTTGATCTGACCAGATCTATAGAAAATATTTAAAAAAAAAATTTATAGAGTCTAATCAGATTAGAAAATTCTCTAATCTAATTTTAATAATTTAATATTAAATTTAAAAATAAAAATTAAATTAGATATGAACTTTGTACCTAATTGGATAATCTGATTATCCTGTTGATGATCTACGAAAGTTTAGAATTTTGGATTAAGCCATGCACATGTCTGGTCTCTACCAAAGTTTACTTAGGCTGGATCTAGAGTTGCTCTTCTTTTGGATCTGATCACCAAAAATTAGATCTAAATCTGATTTGTAAAGCCTTTAAATCAACTGATGAAGGCAGCGCGCTCGTTTCACAAACGTCGTCTCTTTCCTTGAAACCTTTGCACCAATTCCTTTTCATCTTCTCTTAGGACCATGGCACAACCTTTGGACATGGAGAAGAAGAAGAGGAGGGGCATGGAGAAAGAAGGGATAGTAGCAAGAGGGCCTTTGGGGCATGGAGTATAAAAGCATTAGAAACCCTAGGGCGCAGGGTCTCTTAAATAGAGCCCTACGCCACCTTAGTATTCCAATCAATCAAGCAACCAATTGATTGATTTATTTCTGATTTCTTGATAAATTTTTATGCCAACTCACATCAAGTTTGCCACCCCAAATATTTCATATAATACCATACAAAATAGGTAGGGAGAAGGAAAGGAAGTTTGGTGCACATTGGATTCTTCATTCTCTCTTAGAGTTTGATTTCTATCAAAACTCTTTGACTGGTCAAATCTAAAATTTGACCAAGTCAAAACCTATCCACTTTGGATGCACACCTAGGGGGATGTGCACCCTCTCCATGCCATACCAAAAAGTGGGGAGGCGCACCCCTAGAAAATCTCTAGGGGGCATGCACCCCTGATCCCTTCTTTCTTACAATAGGATCAACCTTTGACCCTGGTGTGCGACAGAAAAGGCAAGTGACCAAAAATGATAGGTGACTAGAAATGGTAGGTATTATCCTAAAATTATCTAATGAATTTAGATAACCCTATTCTGAGCTGGATAAGTTTCAGTCAGGATTTCGATTAAGATAAACCAGAAAGACAACAAAAGAAAAATGTTAGGTTCAATCATGTGCTAGCATGATTTTTTTGAACCTAATCAAATCTAATCCAAATCAATTAAATTAACTCAATCCAATTGATCACAACTAGACTCAAACCCTTATATGTATGATCTAGTTAGGTTTAATTCTATATGTTAATGAGATATGTTATGATCTCTATCATTGACATCATCGAAACATCTTTCGATGGATCAAAATTTTTTTGATTCATACAATTAGAATGATCGATCATCAAGATTATTCTAATTACTTCCAAAATTCACTAGTGACACCTAGCAGTATATGGTGGCAATCTATCAAAATTGAAAGCGAACCTCTTGGTGCAGCTATCTGTGTGAATCATTTCTACTATCATGAGTCTCGATAGGATTAGGGTTTAAGGTAAACTTGTCAAAACCCAACATCCATCATATGAATGAATTGTTCGAATTAAGTCTGATGTGAAATCCTAATAGAAAATTCTTTTCTATTATATCATACCGTCATGGCCATGGACTTAAGGACTCGATCTCATGATCATCACAGGACTACTCCACTATCGAGGTTGATAGATTCCATCTTGGTACAATCTAGTTTCTATAATGAACATGCTATAGCCAACATATTCAGAATTTCGAATGGCAAGGAGATTGAGTTATGGTACAGTCAAACTATAACACACTCAAGATGAGCTACCGATGCATCTCACGTCAAAGAACCTGACACATAACTGCAGCATCGAGCTAGTCATCGATGAGAAGATAGACTTTCTTATGACTGCTTGAGGTGGTCATACTCAGTGCCCTCGTTCTCTAATGAGTATCTATACTCTCACTTCGATATCTTCATATCATAGACTCAAGACTCATCTATCCTAAGAAAGCAATCATACATCAATTTTTTGGATCAATCATCATTCTTGTGATGATCCTATGGTTGAGAGTAGTTTATGAGTTAATTATGAAAATTTATATCTTAAATTTTTAACTCTTAAAAATATGAATTATCATTATCATTAATTCAAAGATTATATCATAGATACTTTTAAATATACACTATGATAAAAATAATTTTTTTATTAATTTATAATCAAAATTATAAAATTATCCTTAGAAGTGAATTATAAGTATCAGCCAATCTGACTTCTAGGGCACACATCTAATGGAGAGCATGCAAGACATAGGCTTGGGTGAGTGCTTTCTTATATGAGTTAGCCTAGGAGAGTTTTTAGGACTGAGTCATGTTGACTCAGGGCATTTATATATATTTTGTATATGTAATATTTTTGACAAGAGAATATAGAAATCCCTTTTTCTTCCTAAAATTCTATTCCTCTCTCTGGATTTGCCACGCATCTCTTGGTGTCTATTCATCAGGGCTGCCACCTCTTTCTAGTTAGAAGTCTTTGATTGCTGGTTCTAGATCTTCTAATCTCCAGTGAATCGATCCCTTACAATTGGTATCAGAGCTCATATCATGTGGAGGAAGAAGGAGATCATAGAAGGAAGAGATCTACAAAGGTTGAAGTTTTTGCAGGATCCTATCGAGGTATTTCTCATCTATCTTGATGATTTTGCTGTTGTGTGACTTGGATCCAATCATGAAAAGTAGCATAAAGATAGATTTTGAGAAGTTTGATGGGAAAGAAAGCTTTTTCATGTGAAAAGTTCGTGTAAAGGATCTCCTTGTGCAGCACGAATTAGATCAAGCTTTGGAGAATAGGCCGAAAAGGATAATAGATTGACAATGAATGTCGATGGAGAAATGGGCATGTTCTATGATTAGAGGATGTTTGGCAGACTCGATCCTTTATTCGGTGCTGGAAGAGAAAACTCCTAAAGAACTTTGGTCAAAGTTGCCAGATCTTTACATGGGAAAGAACATATATAATAAACTTATGTTGAAGAAGAGGTTGTATAGCCTTCACATGGTTGAAGCTGGAGATGTCTTCAATCACATATACTTGTTCGATCAAGTAAGTAATGAATTGCTAAATGTTGGGGTAAAGATGGTGGAGGAAGATAAATCATTGCTATTACTTTGTTCACTACCATCTTCCTTTGATCTGCTGGTCACGATACTACTCTATGGGAAAGGAACATTGTCCTATCAAGACATTATCTCGGTGCTGCGTACAAATGAGTAGAGAGAGAAGATGACCAAGGATGACATTCCCTAGGATGGTTTGACTGTAGGGGAGAGATCTAGAAGAGGAAGGGTAAGAGAAAAATCAAGAGGGTGATCAAAGTCCCAGAAAGGCAGAAAACAAGTAAAGTGTTACAAGTGCAACGAGATCGGGCATTTTCATCTTGATTGCCTATAGTTGAAGAATCAAAAGGAAAAAAATGGAGGATCAGATTCTCTGAGTACAGTTGCTAATCGGGAGGTGGAGGATGACCTCTTGGTGGTGTTGGATTATTGATCCTATGATTTATTTTGATAATATAAAATATTAAGTAAAAATACTACTAATCATGTATTTTAAGATTGAATATAGGATTTCTCAAATGCTCATATTGAAAAAAATTATCTTTGAAAGAAATTCTCTTAAGATGTCAAGCCAAAGCACTTAAAGGAAGAAGGTTTTACAAATTTGGATGACTCATCATAAAGAAAATGAAAGAGGAAGAAATAAATATCATTTAAAAGATTTAGGATTAAAAAATTTAAGTTTGGAAGGTCAAACAATAAAGAAAAAGAAAGTTGAAAAGTTTAGAGCTGACCTGCCCAAGAATAGAGCAAGTTCTGGCACAAAATAGGATTGATACATTGATTTGGCACGTAGCCGAGCCAGCTCTATTTTGATCTGAGCCAGCTCTCTCAGGATGGTAGAAAAGTTCGAGCTAGCTCTAGACAGAATTGAGCCAGCTTTATCAGTCGAGCCAGCTCTAAGCCAAATCCGAACTAGCTCAATAGAGTTTGACAGCCTTTAACGGCTAGTTTTTGCAACCTTTCCAATGGCTATTTTTTATCTCCAACGGCTATTTCAGAGCTTCCAATGGCTAGAACTCACTCTCCAATCATCTCCAAGGGTATTTAAAAGATGGAGAATCAATTTGGAAGCAAGATTAAGTGGGATTAAGAGAGAAATCATTTTTAGATTTAAGTTTGCTTCATTGTACATCAAAAGAAGAGAGAAAAGAGAGAAATCAAGTAGTGAAATCAGAGAACTTTCAAGAGATATCTTCTCCAATATCTAGTACAACCTCTCAAGCATCATTTGAAGAGAAGTGAAGCATCAAAAGAGCAATCCTTTTGCTTCTTCTTTAGGATTTAAAGAGTTTAAACTCCATTTTCATTTTGAGCTAAAACTTTCATTCTTGTATTTTTATTTTCTTTATATGTTTCTTTGGAGGAAAGAAACTTGGAGATTAGGCTTATCCAAGCCCAAAATTAGATTTTGTAGGTTTTGGTTGATGAGCCCAGAAAATTAACTGGATTGTTAGTGAACTGAAAAACTAATGGTGTAAGATTTTGGTTAGTGCTCCTGAAAAAATCAACTAAGTTTATTTGTGAGCCCAAGAAAACAAACACACTTTAATCAAGGATAGATTATAGTAGAATTTTCAAGAAGAACTTAAAAAGTGGACGTAGGAGTGGATTGCTCTGAACCACTATAAATCTTTTTGTCTTTGTGGTGTGATTGCTTGGTTTACTTTCTTGCTTTACTTATTTATTTTACATACTTGCATTATCTCATTGCTTTTAATTCTACTGCTACACATTGCATATTCACCATAAATATTTTAGTTAGTTTAATTTGGACCACATACTTATTTAGAAATTTTAAATTTGACTAAAATTTTATAAGAATCTAATTCATCCCCCCCTCCCCTCTTAGGTTGCTACCTCTGGGCAACAATTAGTATTAGAGCAGGTGCTCTAATATTTGATTGTTAACCTAGTGGTTAAAGAGTAAAAGATCATGGCAATCCCATTTAGTTCATCATTTGCTGAAGGCCAATCCACATCTAGACCATCACTATTTAATGGCACAAATTATACATTTTGAAAAGCTAGAATGAAAATTTTCATACAAGCTTTAGATTATGACATATGGGGAGTCATAACTAGAGGACCACACACACCCATAATTAAAATTAATGGTATGTCAATTTTCAAACTAGAAAAAGATTGGGATGAATTTGATAAGAAGATGGCTCAATTAAATGCTAAAGCCATCAATATTTTTTATTGCTCTCTTGATGTACATGAATTTAATAGAATATCTACATGTACATCAGCTAAAAAAATTTGAAAAAAATTAGAAGTAACTCATGAAGGAACAAGCCAAGTTAACGAGTCCAAAATTAATTTGCTTATTCATAAATATAAAATATTTAAAATGGATAAACATAAGTCTATTTCTAAAATATTTTTTAAATTTACTGATATTATCAATGCTCTAAATGGTCTTGGCAAAATCTATACTAACTATGAACTTATTTGCAAGATTTTAAGATCTTTGTCAAAGGAATGGGAAGCAAAGGTAACAGCTATACAAGAAGTGAAAGATCTTACCAAGTTGTCCCTAGAAAAATTGATGGGTTCACTCATGACTCATGAGTTGAACATGGCTCAAGAAGAAGAAGAAGAAGAGCCAAGAAAAATATCGGCCATCACCTTCAAATCCACTGCATAATATAAAAAAATGATGAGTTGGAGGAAGAAGAAGATGAAGAAGAGAGTGAAGATGATGAGGAGGACATGGAGCTACTTGTAAGAAAATTCAAAAAGTTCCTCATGAAGAAAAGAATGAAGAAGAAAGAAAAGAAAGAAAGAGTATCACTTGCTATAGTTGCAATAAAAGAGGACATTACAAGCCAAATTGTCCTCTACTCAAAAAGCACCCCAAAAGAACCAAGAAAAGAGCTATGCTAGAAATTTATGAAGATAGTGACATTTCAAGCTCGGATGAGGAAGAGGAAGCGGTAAATCTTTGTCTTATGGCCTTTGAGAATGAGGTAAATTCTAAAAACTCCTTCAAATTTACATTTGATGAATTGTTTAAAGCCTTTAATGACTTAATGGATGAATTCAAAAATTTAAGACTAAAAAATAAAAAGCTCAAAAAATCTAACCTTCTTTTGGCTAATGAAAAGAATAATCTTTTGAGTGAAAAAGAAAAACTTTTGAAAGAAATGAATTCTTTAGCTAAAGAAAATAATATACTTTTTAAATCTGAAAAATTTTTAGTTGAAGAAAATATTAAGTTGAAAGTGGAATTCAAAAAATCAAAACTTTACATTGAAGCAAAAAAGCTCATAAGATCTGAAAAAAAATTTTGGAAGAAAATGCTAAATTAAGAAAAGAGATTGAAACATTGAAGCCTATGTTCAATAAGTTTATTATGAGATCTCAAAAGCTTCAATTAATTTTGAATAATCAAAAAGCTATGTTCGATAAAGCTGAAATTAGCTATAATCCTCTAAGAAAATAGAAATTTGTGAAGAACATATTTAGAAAAACTTCATTTGAAAATCATTCTATTACATGTTTCAAATGTAATAAAGTTGATAATAAAATTTTAGAATGTAATACCAAAAGAATCAGCCAAACTTTAATCAAACAAATTTGGATTTCAAAAGAATCCATGAGCTCTAACCTTAATAGATCCAAGATAGCTTGGGTACCAAAAATTATGAAGTAATTTTTGTAGATATGCCAAGGATCCAATGAAACTAAAGGAAGAAAATTTTTTTTTGGATTCCTTAGAAATGAAAATGGATGGATGATACTATTTGGTAAAACCTAAACTTTTCTCACATCATGCCATCATTATTTATTAAATATATTTTGATTATTAATTAGCATAATTATTGTATATATTTGATTAATTTTAATGATTTATCATTACTTAAAATGATCATACTCTATGAATTGAAAGTTTGATTTATTGAATATATTGACTTTAATGATTTGTTAATATGTATGCATATGATAACTCCTTTCATGTTTTAATAAGTATGATTAATTTTGATGCTTGCAATAATTTAAATGACTTGATTTTAAATTAACATGCTCTCCTCTATATATCATGTTATGAATGAAATATTTTTATCTTAAAAATTCAACATGATATTTTAAGTCTCCCCATATCAATTTTATAATTAATGAATTTTAATTAAAAGTTACTTAATTGGACATTAATGTTTTAATTGCTAAACCCATAAGAGAAACTAATTTTTGGTATTCTCTATAAGATCTTAAATTATCATAATTCTCCTAAAATCTTGCATGGAATAAGTACTTGAATATAAGACATTCAATTATAAAAGATCAAGTGCTTGAAGTATTGATTTATATTGCATCTTAGGTTAATCCCTAAGAATTTCAAAACTTTCTAGTTGAATTGTACTCATAGAGCCTTCATTTAGTTTTTTCTTGATTTGATTTGATTTTTAGAACCCCCAATTGATTAATTTTTAATCCCCCAAATTGATATAAATATCTTTGTTAATCATCGAATTGATTGCCTCTTTGATCTTAAAAGAGAATTTATTAATGAACATTTATACTTTGTTCCAATTGATTGATTTCAAAAATTAAATTTGAAAAATACTTTTCTTGAATCTTTAGAAGTTGATATCAAGCAAAATATTTCAAGAAAGCTATCATTTATCTTTAAAGCTAAATATTTAAAGAGGATTTTAGTTTTAAGTAAATAGTATCAAATAGTTTACTAAATTATCATGTATTTGATTTGTTTATCTTTTGGCATAAAAAAGAGAAGAATATCTTTGTTTCAAATCTGATTTTGTACAGCTATATCTTTTGATATAATATCATTTGAGATAAATTCAAAAATTCATACCTTTTTAGAAACTATAATTGCTTGATATTTCTTAAAAAAAGAAAAAGATGTTATTTTGAAGAATAACTTAAAATCTCTTTATGATGTATCTTGACTGATTTGCTAATATCAATTCAAATTTATTTATCTGAATTAATTTATCTTTATCAATTCAAAACTAAATTCATTGGTATCATTCTTGCCTTGCATTTTATTGTATTATTTTTTAGCAAAAGAATTGAGTATGATGTCTCAAATCTATTTTACATTGATATACTCTTGATGTGATATCATTTAAGATAAATTTAAAAAATTTTATACATTTTTTAAACTTAATTGAGTGATATTTCTTATAACAAGAAAGATCTAAATTTAAACAAAAATTTTTTTTGATAGATGTTCATATCATATTTTTTTGATCCTCTTAGTGTTTGTTCTTATTGTATACATTCTTTTATAAATATTCTTTGAATTTAATAAAAAATATTTTTTTTAAAAAAATTTGGTGTCTTCTTGAGTGAATGCTTTGTTTGATTGATATTTAGATTAATTAATATGTAGTTCACTCAATTGATACTCATGCTTTTGAATTTTATTTAATTTTAAAATAGTTTTACTTTCTAAAGTAAGGAAGAGAAAATATTAAAAAAAATAATCAATTAATTGAAAAGACTTTTGAAATTGAAATATCTTTCAAATTTAAAAAATTTAAATTTTATAGTTAAATTCATGTTAAATATGCTTGATTTGAAAGAAAAAGAAAAAAAAGTTGAAAGATAAAATAATCTAGCTATAATTATGAAAAATAGGGAGAGATAATGCTATTGAAATATTAAAGAAAGATGATTTCTTAGTGTCTCCAAAATAAGGACTAAAATGCATTTTTATCTTAATTTGATTGATTTTGATTAATTTATTTTGAGATAAATAAATTTTTGATCTTCAATTCTCAATTAAATACTCTATGATCTTCTTAAATTAAGCTTTCATGTATTTATTCAATTTGATATTCATGCTTTTGTTTGTCAAATCATTTTTATAACTATTTGGAGTGAAAAATGAGTTTGAAACATATTCTTACTCCAAAAAAAATAATTTTGATATATTCTTTTAATTTTGAAGCTCATTTATAAATATAATACTGAACATTTTATATGCCAATCTTTTAAACATGATTTGTATGATCATTCTTGGCAAATGATTAGAGTTAAATTAAATTTACAACATATTTCTTCTCAAAAATGAATTTCTAAACTTAAATTTGAAACCCATTTGAAAATTTGAATTTGAGACTAAATCTCTAATGTGCATTGCAAAATTCTTATGAATTATTTATCTTGAAGAAAATTTTTACTCAAAGCAATAGATTTGAAAATGTGACTATTATTTACTTTGATACTATTCATTTTATTTTGCTCGATACATATTCGATACATACCTTTCTAAAACTCAATTGACTAAAATTTTTTAAGAAAAGAAAAGATTGAATATTAAAGTATATACTATTCTTGATTTCATATTTAAATTTTTTGAAAAACTCTATTCTTCTTAAAGCTTAAAAGTGCATATTTAAAAATCTGATTAAAAAGTTATATTCATTCAAAAAGAGAGAGAGCCTTTAATACTTAATTTCAAGCTAATTTTTTAAAAGAAAACAATATTTTTTCAAAGGAGAGAGGATTAATTTAAATTGATCTTTTCAATTGGATATATCTCTAAATTGATACAACTCTTACATCTTATTGATTTTGATAATTTTTCTTAATCCTTTCCATGAGTTTTTTTTTTGATGCTATCAAAAAAAAGGAAGAGGAATGATATCAAATAGAATTTTGGCTTTGGACATACTTGGTATCAATTGTGCTAAACATCTTGAAAAAGTTCTATCCCTCAAATATCTTGATAAAATCAAAATTTAAATATCTTGGAAAGGGGGAGAGTGACATTAATATGAATTTGATATCAAACATGCTTACCTTTCATATTAAATATTTCGTGAAGTTCAAATTTGATACCCTCTTCAACTTAAATTAAAATTTTCTAAATTTGATATGGTTATCTGAATTTTGATTGATTTTGATGATATTCTTTGTTTCTTCCCATAAGAATAAATTTCTTTAGAAAAGGAGAGAATAAATTTTGAATTAAATGTTATGCTTAATTCAAATCCTTGATAAGTGAATTTCTAAAATTTCAAGATATTTTTTGAATCAAAAGCCAAGTTTTCAAAGGAGAGATGATTTATTTAAATTAATTTTTTAAATTTAATTTTTTGACTCAATTTTGATATAAAATGTATTGATTTTCATGATAAATCTTAGATCCTTTCCATAAGCTTTTTGATGCTATCAAAGAGAAGGAGATTAATAGGAATGTTGAGTATATGCCTAATGAATTAATTCTTAAGATGCTCATTAATTTGATGCTTGAAGAATTGAGACATTAATTTGAAATAAGTATATGAAATATGTGTAATGAACAAAATTATGTGTAATGAAACTAAAAAAAGACTTAATTTGAAGAAAACATAAATTTAAGATACATTCATATGTTTGATCTAGTACTTCATGATACATATTGGCAAAATGTGTTGAAATACATTATTTATTTTTATTGCACATATACTCCAAGTTTTGTCATCATCAAAAAGAAAGAGATTGTTGACCCTATGATTTTGATGATCACAAAATATTGAATAAAAATGTTACTGATCATGTATTTCAAGATTGAATATAGGATTTCTCAAATGCTCATACTGAAGAAATTATCTTTGGAAGAAATTCTCTCATAACGTCAAGCCAATGCACTTAAAAGAAGAAGGTTTCACAAATTTGGATGACTCATCATAAAGAAAATAAAAGAGAAAGAAATAAATATCATTTGAAAGATTTAGGATTAAGAAATCTAAGTTTGGAAGGTCAAACAATGAAGAAAAATGAAGTTAGAAAGTTTAGAGCTAACCTGCCCAAGAATAGAGCAAGTTCTGGCATGAAATAGGATTGATACTTTGATTTGGCATGTAACGAAGCCAGCTCTATTTTGATCCGAGCCAGCTCTCTTAGGATGGCAGAAAAGTTTGAGCCAGCTCTAGACAAAATTGAGCTAGCTCTATCAGTCGAGCTAGCTCTAAGCCAAATTTGAGCCAGCTCGATGGAGTTTGACAGCCTTTAACGGCTAGTTTCTGCAATCTTTCCAACGACTATTTTTTATCTCCAATGGCTAGAACTCACTCTCCAACCATCTCCAAGGATATTTAAAAGATGGAGAATCAATTTAAAAGCAAGATTAAGTGGGATTAAGAGAGAAATCATTTTTAGATTTAAGTGAGCTCTATTTCATATCAAAAGAAGAGAAAAAAGAGAGAAACCAAGTAGTGAAATCAGAGGACTTTTAAGAGATATCTTCTCCAACATCTAGTACAACCTCTCAAGCATCATTTAAAGAGAAGTGAAGCATCAAAAAAGCAATCCTTCAACTTCTTCTTCAGGATTTAAAGAGTTTAAACTCTATTTTTATTTTGAGTTGAATCTTTCATTCTTGTATTTTTGTTTTCTTTATAAGTTTCTTTAGAAGAAAGAAACTTGGGGATTAGGCTTATCCAAGTCCGAAATTGGATTTTGTAGGTTTCGGTTAGTGAGCCCAAAAAATCAACTGGGTTGTTAGTGAACCCGAAAAACTAATGGTGTAAGATTTTGGTTGGTACTTCTGAAAAAACCAACTGGGTTTATTTAAACCAATACACTATAATCAAGGATAGATTATAGTGAAATTTTCAAGAAGAGCTTGAAAAGTGGACGTAGGAGCAGATTGCTTCGAACTACTATAAATCTCTTTATCTTTGTGGTGTGATTGCTTAGTTTACTTTCTTGCTTAATTATTTTACATATTTGCATTACTCATTGCTTTTAATTCCGCTGCTACACATTGCATATTCACTACAAATATTCTAGTTAGTTTAATTTCGAGCACATACTTATTTAGAGATTTTAAATTTGACTAAATTTTATAAGAACCCAATTCTCCCCTCCTTCCTCTTAGGTTGCTACCTCTGAACAACATGGATGGTCACAAGCAAAACACAAAATTTTGGATCCTAGATTCAGCCTGTTTGCATCACTATACCCCAAATCGGTCTTGGTTTTCTACATACACTGAGATCGATGGGAGGAGTGTAACACTTGGGGATAATCATCCTTGTAAGGTTGCTGGTATTGGGATAATTAGGGTGAGGATGTTTGACGGGATGGTATGGACTCTCACGAATATGAAGCATATCTCGAAGCTAAAGAAGAACCTTGTGTCATTAAGCTACCTAGAGCGGAGCGGCTATAGCTTTAGCAGTTATGCTAGGAGTGGAGTATTGAATATCTCTAATGGAGCCATGATAGTGATGAGGGTAGAAGGCTAGAAAATAACCTCTACAAGATGGAGGGATCTATGATGACCGAAGGATCTGATGTAGCTGCAGTAACGTAGGATCAGTAGGCAGCTTATCATTTATGGCATTATCATCTGGGCCACGTGGGAGATAGAGGACTGAAGGAGCTGAGCAAAAAGGGACTGATCTCTGATCTAGGTGGAGGAGTTTTTGAGCTTTGTGAGCTATGCTAGATGAGAAAATAGATGAGAGTTTAGTTTGTGATCAGCACAGCCCTCACGGCAGCCCCACTGGATCTAGTTCACATGGATGTGTGTGGACCAACTCTGATTTCAGCTAGAAATGGAGCAAGATACTTCATGACCCAGATAGATGATTTTTCAAGAAAAGTTTAGATCTACTTTATGAGGGAGAAATCAAAAGTCTTCACCAAATTCAAAGTTTGAAAGGTTGAGGTGGAGAAGGAACAGAGCAGAAGTGTGAAGTATTTGCGGTCTGACAATGATGGGGAGTACACCAGCAAGGAGTTTCAAATTTTTTGTGAGGAGTATGGCATCAAAAGATACTTCTTAATGAAGGAGACTCCTCAACAAAATGAGATGGTCGAGAGAATGAACAGGATCCTTATCGAGAAAGCAAGATGCATGAGACTGCAGGTATGGCTTCCTAAGGTGTTCTAGGTAGATTTAGTAGATGCAACCTGCTTATCTATGAATAGTCAACTCTACATAGTGATGAGGAATTTCAAAGAAAGATAATGATCTGTGAAGGAGTATAAATGACCATCTAAGATGTTTGGGTGCAATGGCATTTGTGCACATCGGTGCTGGGAGCGAAGCAATTGGACACCAAGGTAAGAGATGGATGTTCTTAGGATTCCCGGGTGCTAAGGGGTAACTGGCTAATAGGAATCCTTGGGAAGAAGGGTATCATTAGTAGGCGATGTGGCCTTTGATGAAAATATAGTTCTACTAGTGCGTGGTGGATAAGGACAACAGGAGCACAGAATAGTCCTGTAGAAGTGCTGGACACTAATATCTTATATTCTATTTATTGGGCAACTGTAGGTGTACCGAGAGGACTTCGAGTTTTAGGTGAGGATTCTTAAAGGAGTCTCTGCAAAATGAAAGAGGTACTAAAAGGGGTTAGAAGCCAGGAAGCATGGGAGAATGAGCTGGATCAAGGACGCATCGGCATTGCTACTACTAAGCCAAAGAGGAAACTGCGATAGTCAGATCGATATGGCTTTGAGAGTTTGGCTGTCATACACTCCTGGTAGCAAATGGAGACCACCTACTACCTATGAGAGGGGCTGTGAGAGCGAAAGAGATAGGTTGTTCAACTATGGTAAGAAATGCAGTCCTCTCAAAAGAATCAGACATGGCGGTTTGGTGCAACTGCATAGGAAGAAAAAACCCCATTGGATGAAATGAGTTTTTCAATGCAAATAGGGGCCTTTCTAAAGCCGGAAGGTATATGTAAAAAGCAAGATTGGTGCCAAGGATCTCCTTAGGAAGACATCAACACTTCAGTGATGTTTTCTCTCCCAGTCGTCGGGCAATATGTCTATCAGGATGCTTCTAAGCGTGCTGCAGCTCAGGACTGCGTTGAGTAGATGGATGTTAAGAAGGGCATTCTCTATGGACATTCTAGAGGAGAGCAATCTACATCAGCAGCCAAAGATTTCAAAAGAGCTTAGAATAGAAGAGCAAGGTACATTTGCTAAGAAGTCGCTGTAACGAGCTGAAGCAGTCACCAATATGGTAAAAGCGCTTCGATACCTTCGTCATGGGGGGGGCAGGGGAAAAGGGAGCATCGGCCTTTTCTAGGTGTGGGGACTTTGTTCTTATGTGTATTTTTCAATCTTGGAGGATGGGTCTAGGATGTTATTACTCTTGGTATGTAGATGACATGTTGGTTGCCCATTAACAAACTCAGAGAGGGGTGAATTGGGTTATTTAAAATTTTAGCAAATTTAGTGAGTGATATGTAGAGTAGATAAAAGGACTACGCCAAAATAAAAAGTTTGTTAGGAAAATAGAAGAGTTTATGAAGTAGAAGAAAAAATACAACACACAAGAGGAGAAGCACACACACAAGCACAAGTGGATTGATAGTGGTCAGTGCACTTCGTACTACATTCTACTCTCTCCAAGCAATCCTTTGAAATTTTTAACTATCATCACCTAATTATAGGCATGTTTGTTTTCACCGGCTCACAAATAAATCCAATTGGTTTTACCTAGGCTAACCAATCAAAATCTTTATAAGCCTTCAACCTAAGGCTCTCCTAAACTAAACTAAGTTTGGTACAACAATAACCTATTAGATATATGTGCCCTAGAAGTATAATTGGCTGACACTGTTATACACTTCTAGAGCAAAATATAATTTTTGAACTATAAATCAATAAAATAGGTTATTTTAAATATCATATATGTGTATTTAGTGTCTATGATACATCCTTTGAGTTAATGGTAATGATAATTTATATTTTCAAGAGTTGAAAATTTAAGACATGAATAATCAATTATTAACGCATAAAACGCTCCCGACCATTAGGATCAGCACGAGGATGGTGATGTGATTCGAAGGTTGGTGTAACAATCGCTTCTCTTAGTAGAGAGTCTTGAGTCTACAGTGTGGAGCACCAGAGCGAGAGTATAGGTACTCATTGGAGAACAAGGGCACTGAGACGTGACACTCCGAGTAGATCATTTAGGGAAGTCTACGTTTCTCGTTTAATGACTGATCGATGTGCTGTAGTGGTGTGTCTGGTCTTTGACCTGAGGTGCATCGGCAGTTCACCTTAAGGGTATTATAGTTTTGACTACACCATAACTCGGTCTCCTAGCCATTCGGAATCCTAAGGTGTATGTTTTGGCTTATGCAATGTTCATTGTAGGAACTGGATTGCATCAAGATGGAATCTATCTACCTCGTGGTAGAGGAGCAGCCCTATGATGATCAATAAGAATCAAGTCCAGAAGCCCATGGCCATGGCAAGAGTGAAATATAGAAAGAGTTTCTATTTAGGTTTTCACATCGTCTTGAATGCGAATGATTATATCAATGACAAAAATTAGGTTTTGACGAGTTCACCTTAAGACCTAATTTGATCGGGGCTCAGATAGAAAGAACTTAATCACACAGGTACTGCACCAAAGAGGTTCACATTTGCTTCTGATGTGTTGTCACTATATACCTGCTAGGTATCACTGATGGATTTTGGGAGCAATTAATAATATTTAGATGATCGATCATTACTAGCTGTTTGAATCAGAAGAGTTTAATCCATCGAAAGGAGTTTTTCGATGATGTTGATGTAGAGATCATGATTTAGTGAGTGCCATTACCATATAGAATTGAACCAAACTGGGTTCCCTACAACAAAGATTTGAATTTGAGCTGATCATCCCAAATTTAACTGATCTAGTTCAATTGATCTGAATAAGATCAATTAGGTCAAGAAATATCTGCTAGCACTCGATTGAACCTAACGTTCTTCTTTACTATCATAAATACGTTGTCCTGACTGAGCTAAAAGAAGTTTGTGCTCAATTAGAGGCCTTCACTTGGTCTGACTGGAGCCTGTCCAGATCAGAAAAGGGTTGTCTTATTTTGTAAGACAGTACTGCCATTTTTGGTACACCGCCATTTCTCATCCTGTGACTTTGGTCAAAAGTTGATCTTTGACTGGTCAAATATTGACCATTGACACTTTGACTTCTTATCCACGTGTCACGCACCTATTGGAGAGCTAGTGGGGGCTTGTCCTCCTATCAGAAACTGGCAAGGAGGAGGGCGCACGCCACCACGCCAAGGGTGGCGTGCGCGGCGCCCAGCCAATAGGGACTCCATCTCCTTATTGGATTCTGATTAGACTCCTTCTAAGAACCAACTTTGACTGGTCTTAGATGCCATCTAAGGATGAATCCAAGGGACTCTATTCCCACCAATCAGATTTAGGTCTGATTTCACCAGGATTGTGATTGGTTGGGATGAAGAGGAGTTGGATCACGCATAGTCTGTAAATAAGACCCTGCGCCCAACTCAAAAGAAGAGAACAATTCTCTATGCCCCAAGGCTGCCTCTCTCTTCCTCCTCCATGCCAAGTTCATCTTCTCCCTCTCCTCTCCATGCCCAAAAAAGTTTGGGTTCTTAATTGGTGCAATCTAGGCAAGAGAAAGGCGACAGAAAGCTAGAAGGTTGCGTTGCTGCAAAGGACAACTGCTGGTCTTCGAAAGCTATTTTGAAGATCCTCCAAATCAGATTCAGATCTAATTTTTGGAGACATGATAGAGAAGAAGAGGATCTCTAGATCCAGCTTGAGTAAATACTGGTAGAGGCTAGGCACTTGCATGGCTAGATCCAGAACCTTCCGCTGCTTACAGGATCATCAACGGGTAATAGGATTACCCTACATCAAGATAAATTAAATCTGATTTAATTTATCTATATTTTATTTTAATTATTAGAATAATAAAAATTAGATCTAAAATATTTTAGATCTAATTCAGATCAAAGAAAAAAGTTTTGAAATATATCTCTTGATCCGATCAGATCTGAACGAACTTGGTCTGGAAAATTAGGATTTCCCTTCAACTGGTATCAGAGCCAAGGTTCTAAAGTGTTTAGATCTGATTTTAAATTTATTTTAATTAAAAAATAAGTAATTTTAGATGTCACATGAGAAGTGATCAGATCTAAAGTTAGAAAAATTAAAATTAAATGATTTGGATCTAAGATTAGAAAATATGCATGACTAGTTCTAAAATAGAATAGTTCTATAGAATAGTCTTGCATGTTTTAAATTTAATTTAATTAAATTAATTTAGATCTATTTATTTACTATTTTTTGATATTATAATTATTATAATAACTCTAAAAAATAGTAAATAAAAATTATTTAATTTTAACATCATATGAGATATGATTGATGCATGTCTGGACTAGTTGTAGAAAGTTTCTACATAGTTGTCTAGATAGACTTTATTTTGATAAGATTAATTTAAATCTAATTTTTTTAGATTATTATAAGAGAATTTAATATCTGAAAATAATGCATGATTCGATACATGAGATGTATGCAAAATATGCCATGTTTAAGATCTAATTTGTATATGAGTTTAATGATACAGATCTAAAACTATTTTGTAGTATTACATGTTCCTGATTAAGGCGTTCCTCTTAGCCGTCCAGTCATAAGAATGAAGAAGGATTTAAAGGCCCTCTCCTCCGATCTGATGGGGTGTTCTTATGATGTGTAGGGGTGCTGCGTGTTCGTCCTTAATCAGAAATCCAAAACTTACTTTCTGCAAAACCCTAGATCCTTAAACCCTAGGATTTATTGTGCATATTTTATTTATGAACCCTACTTAAATAAGAATTAAGATTATGAAATATTAATTAGATCTAAAATTAAAAATTTCAGATCTAAGACATTCATAATACGAGATTCGGGCGTGGGTAGCTCAATTAGGTCTAAACGGTTGATCAAATCAAATCAAGAGTTGGTTAGATGGGATCAACAATGCTTAAATTGATCAGCCTAATAGGATTAAGTTTGGGTCAAGATCGAGTCACAATCAAGCAAGACCTAATTAGGCTCAGAGGTTAGAGTCTGGATTGTAGGCTAACCCAATTGGTTTTGGCTCAATAATTTGGTGTCTAAGGTAAGTTTGGCAGATACGACCGACTGATTTTTAATTAGGAGCTACTCGATCTGAATGTGTTCTTGTATGAGTTAATGGCATATCCCTTCCACCGATCTCACTTACCTGGTCATATCTGTTGACTCAGTTCTAATTTAAAGTGATCAATAATCCGAGCTAACCTATGCCACTAGGTTAGTCATAATTGTTATGACTGTGACAAGTCTAGTTTAATGAGACCTGAATCAATTCTTCCAAAGAAAAGATTAAGTCTGAGGTCTTCCACCATTGTAGATGTGCAGGCCCTTCCTGGGGTTGATTGTTCTCGGCTGGATACAGTGGCTTAGTTGCATCGGGAAGATGCAACCATATCTATTAGGCATTAGATGCTATGGGCTGGAGGATGAGTTGGGCTTAATATTCTGGATATGGTGAGAGACTCAATTAAAAATCTAGTCTATGCAAATGATGGGTCTGACTTAACTAAGGAGTGGATCAATGTTCTGGATACGGTGAGATTCATGAATTAGAGATCAAGTTTGGGTGCACCATGATTAGAGAATCATTGAACAAAGTTGTTCACTCATTGGCTAACCCATCACCAATAACTATTAGGTGAGGTGATGAGTCAGTTGGTGAGATCGCACCATCCACTAGAAATCATTAATCATGGAGATTTTTGCATCTCTACAGAGGGAGCGTAGGGATTCGAGAAAATAGTGGGAGCTAATTTGTTTAAAAATAAAATTTCTAAATAAATTGGTTAAGTCATAATTACAGTATCTAACTAAAATCTTTGACTCTCTACAGAAAAATATCTGCGTCCAACCCATTAGCATGTATCTTGGACACACATAGACTGATCGAATCCAATTATAAAGATTGGCTCGAAAACTATAAAATCATTTTGGGTTCTGAGAAGTTAACCCATGTATTGGATCAGGACCCTCCCACCTTACCAGCCCGTCCATCCGCTGAATAGAGAGCGTCTCTGAAAAAATGGATAGACGAAGATAATAAGGCCAGATATTACATGTTGGGCTCGATGTCTGATGAGCTCTAGTGCCAACATAAAGATATCGAGATTGCTCGCCAAATGTTGGCTCACCTATAAGAGATGTTTGATAAACAGAGTCGCACAGTCAAGTATCAAGTCATGAAATGACTTTTTAAGGCTAAGATGCATGATGGGCAGTCAGTCCAAGATCACCGTCTGATGATGATCAAGGACTTGGAAAAGCTTGAGAAGCTCGGTGTGAAGTTAGACTTGGATCTATAGAATGATGTTATTCTGCAATCCTTGACTGATGCATATGGATAATTCATCATGAATTACCACATGCATAAACTTTAAAATTTTTTGGCCAAATTAATGAACATGCTGGTCACCACTGAGCTTTCTATGAAAGGTTCTAAAGGCTCAGTTCTTGCTATGGAATGAACTTCTTTCAAAAGAAAGTCTTCTGAAAAGAAAAAAAAGTCTGCAAAAAAGTAAAAGATGGAGGAAAGAAGATGAAGGCAGAGCCGAAGAAGAAGACCGCTGTCAAAGAAAAGTATTTCCATTGCAACAGCGACAGCCACTGGAAGCAGAACTACCCTACTTACCTAGCCACCTTAAAGAACAAGAAGGAAGGTCCTTTTGGAGGTATGCTCGTTATTGAGTCTAACCTTACGATTTTTTCTGCATCCAGTTGGGTACTTGACTCTAGTTCTAGTGCTCATCTATGCACTTCCATGTAGGATCTTGAGGATAGCAGGAGGCTGAGGATGGAGACATGATCCTATGCATAAAAAATGGAGCAAGAGTTGCTGCAGTGGTGCTGGAAACATACCCTCTTTGATTACCATCTGGTTTAGACTTAGTTTTGAAAGATTATTATTATGTGCCTGCAGCTAGTAGGAATTTGATTTCTGTTTCATGCTTAGCACTAGAAAGCTATGTAATTACCTTCTTTAAGGACCATTATAACATTCTTTATAAAAGAAATAAAATTGCAAATAGTTTTCTTATTAACGGTCTTTATCAGCTACATATTGATGTATCTATTCTAACTATCGAGCAAAACATGAATGCCAAATGACCTAGGGATAGTCTAAATGATAGGTATCTATGGAACCTGAGATTAGGTCATATAGCAGAAGATAGGATCAACAAATTAGAGAAAAATGGACTATTAAGTTTGTTGACTTTCGAGTCTATCCAACTTGTGAATCTTGGAAAGCGT
>QRFJ01000568.1:134116-276175 GCA_006176705.1 Cocos nucifera
GAAGTTGAAAATTTAAGACATGAATAATCTTATTAACTGCATAAAACGCTCCCGACCATTAGGATCAGCACGAGGATGGTGATGTGATTCAGAAGGTTGGTGCTAACAATCGCTTCTCGTTAGTAGAGAGTCCTTGAGTCTACAGTGTGGAGGCACCAGAGCGAGAGTATAGGTACTCATTAGAGAACAAGGGCACTGAGACGTGACACTCCGAGTAGTCATTAGGGAAGTCTACGTCTTCTCGTTAATGACTGATCGATGTGCTTAGTGGTGTGTCTGGTTCTCTTGAACGAGGTGCTCATCGGCAGTTCACCTTAAGGCGTATTTATAGTTTGACGTACACCATAATCGGTCTGCTTAGCCATTCGAATCCTAAGGTGTAGTTTGGCCTTATGGCAATGTTCATTGTAGGAAACCTAAATGGATTGCATCAGATGGAATCGTATTCACCTCGTGGTAGAGGAGGCAGCCCTATTGATGATCAATAAGAATCAAGTCCAGAAGCCCATGGCGCATGGCAGAGTGAAATCAACTAGAAAGAGTTTCTATTTAGGCTTTTCACATCGAGTCTGATAGAATGCGAATGATTACTCATCAACTGACAAAAATTAGGTTTTGCACGAGTTTCACCTTAACCTAAGTGGTTGATCGGGGCGCTCATAGATAGAAAACTTAATTCACACATAGTGCTAATGCACCAAAGAGTATTCACATTAGCTCTGAGTGTGTTGTCACTATACTCACCTCGCCCTACAAGGTCATCACTCGATGGATTTTGGGAGCCATTAGATATAATTTAGATGATCGATCATTATCTAGCTGTTTGAATCAGAAGAGTTTAATCCATCGAAAGGAGTTTCTCGTGATGTATAGTACGATGTCATGATCTCTATATCCCATTCATATAGATCTGAACAACGTTCCACACAACAAGATTGCAGTTCTGGTGATCTCCAAATTTATACTGAGTCAATTTGCATTGTAGCTCTTATGTCAGAATGCGCTAGCACCGTTGAACCTACGTTCTTCTTTACTATGCATGACATCTTTGATAGTAAAGAGTTTGTTGCCTTGAGCTCCATTCCCATTGTCTGACCTGTGAGCCTCTCTTCAGTCAGATTTCTATTTTGTAACGCCTAGTAACTGCCAATTTGGTACGCATTTTCACCTTGACTTGTCAAAGATTTACGGTTCAAGAAATATCTGACCATTGACACTTCCCTCTTCTTTCATCTACGTCGTACAAATGTCCTGTCTACGGCTCTTCTATGCGCTAAGTAGGCCAGAGAGTCACTGCTCTAGGAGCTGTCGACAGAAGGAGCTCTTTTTATAAGCCAGTCTGCTTATTTGCTGCGAAAATCTGTCCCAGTCCATTCCTGTTGATTTGGTTCAAACTCGAATACTGACTGGGTATATTGCGAAGTCTGACACTGCTGCCACTGCGCGATCGGTATCACGGTAACGCCTACTGAACTCTGAGGTTGTTGCAGGTGACCCTATATTGTTGCTCAGAAACTGGCAGGGGAGGGCGCACGCCACACGCAAGGTGGCGTCGCGGGCGCCCAGCCAATAGGGACTCATCTCCTTATTGGATTCTGATTAGACTCCTTCTAAGAACCAACTTTGACTGGTCTTAGATGCCATCTAAGGATGAATCCAAGGGACTCTATTCCCACCAATCAGATTTAGGTCTGATTTCACCAGGATTGTGATTGGTTGGGATGAAGAGGAGTTGGATCACGCATAGTCTGTAAATAAGACCCTGCGCCCAACTCAAAAGAAGAGAACAATTCTCTATGCCCCAAGGCTGCCTCTCTCTTCCTCCTCCATGCCAAGTTCATCTTCTCCCTCTCCTCTCCATGCCCAAAAAAGTTTGGGTTCTTAATTGGTGCAATCTAGGCAAGAGAAAGGCGACAGAAAGCTAGAAGGTTGCGTTGCTGCAAAGGAAACTGCTGGCTTCGAAAGCTATTTGAAGATCCTCCAAATCAGATTCAGATCTTAATTTTTGGAGACATGATAGAGAAGAAGAGGATCTCTAGATCCAGCAGTTGAGTAAATACTGGTAGAGGCTAGGCACTTGCATGGCTAGATCCAGAACCTTCTCGCTGCTTACAGGATCATCAACGGGTAATTAGGATTACCTAACATCAAGATAAATTAAATCTGATTTAAATTTATCATATTTTATTTTATATGTATTAGAAATAAAATTAGAAATCTAAAATATTTTAGATCTAATTCAGATCAAAGAAAAAAGTTTTGAAATATATCTCTTGATCCGATCAGATCTGAACGAACTTGGTCTGGAAAATTAGGATTTCCCTTCAACTGGTATCAGAGCCAAGGTTCTAAAGTGTTTAGATCTGATTTTAAATTTATTTTAATTAAAAAATAAGTAATTTTAGATGTCACATGAGAAGTGATCAGATCTAAAGTTAGAAAAATTAAAATTAAATGATTTGGATCTAAGATTAGAAAATATGCATGACTAGTTCTAAAATAGAATAGTTCTATAGAATAGTCTTGCATGTTTATAATTTAATTTAATTAAATTATATTTTAGATCTATTTATTTACTATTTTTTGATATTATAATTATTATAATAACATCTAAAAAATAGTAAATAAAAATTATTTAATTTTAACATCATATGAGATATGATTGATGCATGTCTGGACTAGTTGTAGAATAGTTCTACATAGTTGTCTAGATTAGACTTTATTTTGATAAGATTAATTTAAATCTAATTTTTTAGATTATTATAAGATAATTTATATCTGAAAATATGCATGATTCGATACATGAGATGTATGCAAAATATGCCATGTTTAGATCTAATTTGTATATGAGTTATATGATATAGATCTAAAACTATTTTAGTATTATCATGTTCTGATTAAGGCGTTCCTCTTAGCCGTCCAGTCATGAAGAAGAAGAAGGATTTAAAGGCCCTCTCCTCCGATCTGATGGGGTGTTCTTATGATGTGTAGGGGTGCTGCGTGTTCGTCCTTATCAGAAATCCAAAAACTTACTTTCTGCAAAACCCTAGATCCTTAAACCCTAGGATTTATTGGTGCATTTTTTTATTATGAACCCTACTTAAATAAGATTAAGATTATGAAATATTAATTAGATCTAAAATTAAAAATTTCAGATCTAAGACATTCATAATACGAGATTCGGGCGTGGGTAGCTCAATTAGGTCTAAACGGTTGATCAAATCAAATCAAGAGTTGTGTTAGATGGGATCAACAATGCTTAAATTGATCAGCCTAATAGGATTAAGTTTTGGCGTCAAAGATCGAGTCACAATCAAGCAAGACCTAATTAGGCTCAGAGGTTAGAGTCTGGATTGTAGGCTAACCCAATTGGTTTTGGCTCAATAATTTGGTGTCTAAGGTAAGTTTGGCAGATACGACCGACTGATTTTTAATTAGGAGCTATTCGATCTGAATGTGTTCTTGTATGAGTTAATGGCATATCCCTTCCACCGATCTCACTTACCTGGTCATATCTGTTGACTCAGTTCTAATTTAAAGTGATCAATAATCCGAGCTAACCTATGCCACTAGGTTAGTCATAATTGTTATGACTGTGACAAGTCTAGTTTAATGAGACCTGAATCAATTCTTCCAAAGAAAAGATTAAGTCTGAGGTCTTTCCACCATTGTAGAGTGGCAGGCCCTTCTGGGTTTGATTGTTCTCGCTGGATACAGTGGCTTAGTTGCATCGGGAAGATGCAACCATATCTATTAGGCATTAGATGCTATGGGCTGGAGGATGAGTTGGGCTTAATATTCTGGATATGGTGAGAGACTCAATTAAAAATCTAGTCTATGCAAATGATGGGTCTGACTTAACTAAGGAGTGGATCAATGTTCTGGATACGGTGAGATTCATGAATTAGAGATCAAGTTTGGGTGCACCATGATTAGAGAATCATTGAACAAAGTTGTTCACTCATTGGCTAACCCATCACCAATAACTATTAGGTGAGGTGATGAGTCAGTTGGTGAGATCGCACCATCCACTAGAAATCATTAATCATGGAGATTTTTGCATCTCTACAGAGGGAGCGTAGGGATTCGAGAAAATAGTGGGAGCTAATTTGTTTAAAAATAAAATTTCTAAATAAATTGGTTAAGTCATAATTACAGTATCTAACTAAAATCTTTGACTCTCTACAGAAAATAATATTGCGTCCACCAACCATAGCATTGTATCTTGGACACACATAGACTGATCGAATCCAATTATAAAGATTGGCTCGAAAACTATAAAATCATTTTGGGTTCTGAGAAGTTAACCCATGTATTGGATCAGGACCCTCCCACCTTACCAGCCCGTCCATCCGCTGAATAGAGAGCGTCTCTGAAAAAATGGGCAATAGACGAAGATTAAAGGCCAGATATTACATGTTGGGCTCGATGTCTGATGGCTACTTAGTGCCAACATAAAGATATCGAGATTGCTCGCAAATTTGGTGCTCACCTATAAGAGATGTTTGATAAACAGAAGTCGCACAGTCAAGTAT
Source organism: Cocos nucifera (assembly GCA_006176705.1). NCBI lineage: Eukaryota > Viridiplantae > Streptophyta > Magnoliopsida > Arecales > Arecaceae > Cocos > Cocos nucifera. The sequence continues at coordinate 138,652 of QRFJ01000568.1, forward strand.
CAGTCAGAAATGACTTTTTAAGGCTAAGATGCATGATGGGAGCAGTCCCAAGTACAGTCACCGTCTGATGATGATAAGGATTGGAAAGCTTGAGAAGCCTCGGTGTGAAGTTAGACTTGGATCTATAGAATGATGTTATTCTGCAATCCTTGACTGATGCATATGGATAATTCATCATGAATTACCACATGCATAAACTTTAAAATTTTTTTGGCCAAATTAATGAACATGCTGGTCACCACTGAGCTTCTATGAAAGGTTCTAAAGGCTCAGTTCTTGCTAGGAATGAAACTTCTTTCAAAAGAAAGTCTTTGAAAAGAAAAAAAAGTCTGCAAAAAAGTAAAAGATGAGGAAAAGAAGATGAAGGCAGAGCCGAAGAAGAAGACCGCTGTCAAAGAAAAGTATTTCCATTGCAACAGCGACAGCCACGGAAGCAGAACTACCCTACTTACCTAGCCACCTTAAAAGAACAAGAAGGAAGGTCCTTTTGGAGGTATGCTCGTTATTGAGTCTAACCTTACGATTTTTCTTGCATCCAGTTGGGTACTTTGACTCTCAGTTCTAGTGCTCATCTATGCACTCTTCATGTAGGATCTTGAGGAATATAGCAGGAGGCTGAGGATGGAGACATGATCCTATGCATAAAAAATGGAGCAAGAGATGTTGCTAGTGGTGCTGGAAACATACCTCTTTGATTACCATCTGGTTTAGACTTAGTTTGAAGATTATTATTATGTGCCTGCAGCTAGTTAGGAATTTGATTTTTTTTCTATGCGCTTAGCACTAGAAAGCTATGTAATTACCTTCTTTAAGGACCATTATAACATTCTTTAAAAAGAAATAAAATTGCAAATAGTTTTTCTTATTAACGGTCCTTTATCAGCTACATATTGATGTATCTATTCTAACTATCGAGCAAAACATGAATGCCAAATGACCTAGGGATAGTCTAAATGATAGGTATCTATGGAACCTGAGATTAGGTCAATATAGCAGAAGATTAGGATCAACAAATTAGAGAAAATGGACTATTAAGTTTGTTGACTTTCTCAGAGTCTGCCAACTTGTGGAATTCTTTCTTCAAGGCAAAATGACTAAACTCCCTTTTGAGTAAACATGGGGAAAGGGCCACAAATCTCCTTGCCCTAGTACATACTGATTGTGTGCCGTCTCATGTTTATCGTGCCGCTAGAGGCAATTTTGTCTACTTCATTACCTCTTTACCAATGATCTATCTTAGGTATGGTATGTGATATCTTATGAGACACAAGTTTGAAGCTTCTTTGAAAAGGTTCTAAAGAATTCAGACATGAAGTAGAAAAACAAACTAGAAAAATCCATTAAGTTTCCTTCGATCAAGATCGAGGGAGGTGAATACCTTAGCCCAAAAATTCCTAGACTATCTCAAGAAAAAATGGCATAGTCTCTCAATGGACTCCACCAGAAATACCTCAACTCCAATGGGATTTCAGAATGGAGAAATCGAACTCTATGGGATGTATGGTCCGATCCATGATGAGACTTCACAGAACCTCCCCTGATTTTCTGTTGGGATACTTATTGTTAACTTCAATTTATCTAGACTGAATAGGGTCCCTCATAAAACGTTCCTACATACCGCTATAGATATGGCACGGTAAGAAATCAAGTCTGAGTCATTCAGAATTTGGGATTGTCCAGCTCATGCAAAAGATAACAAGCAGACAATTAGAGAGCTCACATGCGTAGCTCTCTCCTGCATTACCGAGTCCGTCACGTATTTCATAGGAATATCCTAAAGAGCTATTAGGATTACTTTTCCCACACTTCCAGAAGACCACAATGTGATTGTGAGTCGACATGCCATCTTTCTTAAAAAATAGTTTATTCAAGATAGCGACATTGGAAAGTAGATTAAGCTTGATGAGAAAGTCTCACAAGTCTCACACGTCTTCAAGTATCAACCCCTGCTAATACCTTTTACAAGAAGATTGAGAGAAAGGAAAGTACAACATAGAAATCTTATTTTTTCAATCTAATTGTTGTCGATGGAGCTTTCTTTAAGGAAGCCTTGAATGCTCGCAATAAAACTCTTCTCTTCCTTCTTTGAATGCTCTTTATGATCTAAAGATGAATTGAATGGGAGTAGCTAAGCCTTCTTGAGGATAGGAATATCTCAACAGCACTCTTTTTCTTTTCTTTTCTTTCTTCTTCTATATGGGATTTGAACAGTGTTTTGCTTTTATATTTTTCTTTTTTCCTTTTTCCTTAATCATTCCCAAGGTGTTTCAGTTGAAGTGATGTGGATTTTGGCCAAATATTACCATTGAAGGTTGAAAATATCCATTGGAAAAAGGTTCTGGGCGAAGATATATTATTGTAGAACTAGCCATTGCATCTGTTAGATGACGTTGAGCTAGCTCGATTCTTGCTTTGGGTTTGCTCGAGTATAGTTTCTATGCAAAGCATCATTCTATCCTTCTAAGGGAGCCGGCTCGATTTTGTGTTGAGCTAGCTCAATCGACAATCAGTAAAAATAGTGTTTTTTGTTGAACTAAAAGCCAGCTTGAGTGGACATTGGACTGACTCGGATGGCAAGCTTCGAAAATAAGTTTTTGTTGACCTAAGATAGCCGACTCGATTGGAGCTTCGAGCTAGCTCAACCAGTAGAACTTTTAAACAAATCTTCTACCACTCTGAGATAGCTGGCTCGATTGGGAATCTGATGTGGGACAGCCTAAAAAAAAGAAATGACCAAGCTTCCTTCCATTCGTCAATAATAAATCATGTCCGATCGTGGTTCATTATTTTCAAGACAGACAGTATAGTTACCTATACTCTACTCAGGAGGCATGACTGATTGACATGAAACTAAAGCACGATCAATCTAAATGATGCTAATGAATGCCATTTTAGAGATCAATAAATAACTAGCAATAATAAAGTAAATAGACAGATAGCAGAAATTAAACATGCTCATGAATAATTATAAAAAAAGATATAAATGGAATGAAGGATAGCAAGAAATTAAGTCCGCAAGAAACTCAAAAAAAAGATAAGAAGAATCTAGATCGTGGTAGTTAAGAAACTATCCTGATTAGGGCTCTTAATCTTTTAACCAAACAGATCTATCGATAAAGAACTAGATTTTTACCAATATCGGATCTAAAAAAATAAGTAAAAGTCAAAGATCAGTTGAGAAGGAATGAAGGTCCTTGTCAACATTTGATCTATAGAATAATAGATCACTCTTTCTCTCTCTGCATGATAGATGAAAATCTTAAAGGAGACAAATCTTCTTTTGGTGGAATAGGCTTATGTAGGTAGATGGTGAAGATGAATTAGGGTCGTAGGAATATCGAATTTTAAGAAAATGAAGATTAAAGAGATAGAAAAAAGGTGGGCCTCACACCCTCCCCTCGTGGGACAATTTTGGGTCTCACACCCTCTCCCTCTCGGAGCGACCAACATAAGTGTTTGTGGAAAATATAAAGTGATTCATTCATTCATTGTCTCATTCATGAAAGATACATGGATTTATATAGGATCCTAGGGATCCTATTTCTTTAGGAATCCTATTCCCTTTACAAGAAAAAAATCAACCCTCCCAACAAAAAAGTAAAACATTATGTATAGTTTTCAAATATAATAATATGTCATATCTATCTTTTATAAAACCATAGGAAAGAAATTAGCATTTTAACAAAATAAGTAAGAAATCAAAAACTCTTAAGGAATCCTAGGGAAGAAAAGAAACTCCATGTGGGCGCTTGATGCCTGGCACAACTTGGCATGAGGATCCTTGGGCATGGCATATGCTAGCATGTGTATTTCCTCCCTGGGCATGTGGAGGGTGGTGGCTCGAAAGATGATATGGACCAAGCTTGTTTCTTTATGATGGTCTCTTTCCAAATAAGGCTCAATCCAAAATAAACCCATGTATGGTCCTGTGGACCCAAAACTAAATGCATCAAAAGAACTAATTGATTAAATCAAAAGGACTAGAACAAAATAACTGAAGTAGAGTTATTCTGATATAGCTTCATCAATCCAAATTGAATCTAAATTATGTTGTCGACTTTTGATGGCTCTGGTATTCGCACCAATTCTCTCAGAGTGGGAAGAATTCGACCCTGTCAAGTGGGTGTCGATTCTGCTCTGGTGACGCTCGAGCAAATCGGGATCAATACATTGCAACTCTTCTCAAGTAATCCAGATATCCTCAGACTTCGGTCGACCTTGCCTCTAGCTAAGTACTGTTGATAGCCTCGACTTTGGGTGGAGATGATCTGCTCATCCAAAATTCTCTCAATCTGATCATGCTTTGATATTTTGGCTGGTGGACATTCAGGAATAGGCTCTCTCTCAAAGGTTGGTTCAGGCTCAAATGGCTCACTAGGTATCCAAATTGGCTCTTTATAGGCGACGAGATCTGCAACATTAAAAGTAGAGCTAATCCCAAAATCAAAAGGTAAGTCCACAATATATACATTTGGTCTGATCTTCTTTAAAATCTTAAATGGACCTGCTCCTCGAGCATGTAACTTCTTGATGGTTCCTGGTGGGAATCGTTCAAGCCTCATTTGAACCATCACAGTCTCCTTCCACAAATTCTTGGGCACGTCGATGAGAATCTGTATTCTATTTATAAACTTTATTACTAATACTAATTTTTTTACTGATCTCTTTATGTAAACTCTTGACATGCTATGCAAATAACTCTGCAGATTTGAAAATTCTAGCATGCATGGGTAGTGGGATAAGATCTATTGGTTTTCTAAGCTGATATCCATGAACTACTTCAAAAGGACTCATGCCAATGGACCTATTAATAGAGCTATTATATGCAAATTCAGCTTAAGACAATAAAAGATCCCAGTTACCCATATGTTCCCCAATCAAGCAATGCAATAAATTTCCAAGACTCCTATTGACCACTTCAGTCTAACCATCTATTTATGGATGAAAGGCAGAAGAAAATTTTAATTTTGTGCCTAGAAGGTGCCATAGGGTTTTTCAAAAGTAGCTCACGAATCTAACATCCCTATCAGACATAATGATTTTGGGTAATCCATGCAATTTAACAATCTCATCAAAGTGTATTCTTGCAACTTTCGAGGCATCCAACATTTGGCAACAGGGCAAAAAATGGGCCATTTTTTAAAACCTATCTACAACCACTAGAACTGAATCATGCATCCTAACTATCTTAGGTAAGCCTAGAACAAAATCCATACTAATGTCTTGCCAAGGACAGTCTGATATCGGTAAGTGTGTATATAGGCCTGTGTTCTATTTTCTTTGCTTGGCCACAGCACACGTTCTATATTGGGCAATAATTTGAGCGACATCTCTTTTTAGGCTTGGCCAAAAGAACTGAACTTCTATCAATTCTATGGTTTTATTCCTACCAAAGTGTCCAGCAAATCCTCCAGCATGTAGTTTCCAAACTAGAAAATCTCTTAAAGATGTACGAGGAACACACAGCCTAGCTCCTCTAAACAAATAACCATCCTAAAGGGTATATTCACTGTATTCTCTAGATGATCTTTTTTATAAAATGGTAAGTATGCTGCCAAAATCTGGACACTCCTCATAATCTTCTTTAATCTTATCAAAATGAACAACCTCTACACTAATAGTGGACAACAAAATATGACGATGACTTAGGGCATCAGTAGTGTGATTCTCTACACCCGCATAGTGTTTCAAAACAAAAGTATAGGCTTGCAAAAACTCGACCCACCTACTATATCTATGATTTAGTTTCTTTTGGAAATTCAAGAATCGGAGGGCTTCATGATCTGAGTATAAAACAAATTCTTACGGTAGTAGGTAATGTCTCTAGTATCTTAAGGCTTGGACTACCGCATAAAACTCCTTGTCGTAGGTAGAATATTTTAGTTTAGAATCGTTAAGTTTCTCACTAAAATATTCTATCGGATGACCTTCTTGACTAAGGACAACATCAATCCTAACTCCCAACGCATCGCATGCTACTTCAAAAATCTTGGAAAAATCAAATAAATGTAGGACTGGGGCGTGGGTCATTTTGTCCTTAATATTTAGGAAGGCTCTATTGGCTACTTTAGTCTATTCAAAATCTTTTTTTCTAATACAGTCAGTGATGGAAGCGGCTATGGTGCTAAATCCTTTTATGAACTAATGATAAAATATTGCTAATCCATGAAAACTTCACACGTCATGCACACTTTGGGGACCGGCCACTCAACTATTGCTTTGATCTTTTTAGGATCGGTAGACACACCATCAGGGGTAATAATAAAACCTAAGAAGTTGACACGGTCCATCATGAAAGCATATTTCTTAGAATTGGCATATAGACTTTCTATTCTAAGGACTTGGCTGACTTTTCAAAGATGATCTAGATGGTCCTCCTTAGTTCGACTATAGATTAAAATGTCATCAAAGTACATGACTACAAACACTCCTATAAACGATCGTAGTACTTGGATCATCAATCTCATGAAAGTACTAGGACCATTAGATAACTCAAATGGCATCATCATCCACTCATATAAACCATCTTTTGTCTTAAAAGTAGTTTTCCACTCATCTCCTGCTCTAATCCTTACTTGATGGTAACCACTCTTGAGATCAATCTTAGAGAAAATAGTGACTTCGGCCATCATATCTAGCATGTCATCAAACCTAGGAATGAGAAAATCGTACTTAATGGTGATCTTGTTAATGGCACGACTATCTATGTACATCCTTCATGTTCCATCCTTCTTTGGAGTCAATAGTGCAGGAACTGCACAAGGACTTAAACTCTTTCTCATGAATCCTTTTTTCATCAACTCTCCAACTTGCCTTTGTAGCTCAGCATGCTCAATGGGGTTCAACCTATAATGAGGCAAATTGGGTAAGGTAGATTTAGGTACCCAATCAATGGCATGCTGAATGTTTCTCATGGGTGGTAAGTGATCTGAAAGATCCTCAGAAAAAACATCATAAAATTCACTAAGAATGCTAGCTACTTCCTTGGGATGATCTATCTTTGGGTCCTCACGAACTTCTCTTGCAGCAATCATCCAAACTAGTGATCCTTTACTTACGGTCATCTCTGATTTCTTAGCACCTATCAGATGGAGGCTTTTCTTTTTGATGTTTTCTTTTGGTCCATCACCTATCTTTCTATTGGTAGCCTTAGGTGGGGAAGGATTGATCGTGATCTTCTTACCCTTATGAGTGAAACTACAGGAGTTGGTTCGGCCATAAATCATAACATCATTGTCAAACAGCCAAGGCCGACCTAATATGATACTTTCAACTTTCATGGATAAGACATCACACCAAACATGATCCTGATAAGAATGGAGCAGGATGGGAACACGACATCTAAGTTTGATAGGAATAGAGAAGGAATCTATCCAAGACACACGGTATGGGCTGGGATGATCTACAGGAGCTAATCCTAATCGCTTAATCATGTCCATGGAGATGGCATTGATACAACTATCGCTATCAATGATCATTTTATAAATTTTATCACTAAATTTTTTGAAGGTATGAAAAATAGAAGTCCTACGCCAGTCTTCACTCTACTTAGTCTGTGCTAGAACATACCTAACGACTCCAAGCCTAAAGTCTGACTCTGATGCAATAAAACTTAGGATTTTCTCAGTACTCTCAAACTGCTCGGCTAAGTCTGGATCAGCTTCATAAACTTCCTCAATATTTTCTAGAGTTTCCTCTTCTAATTCTTCCATAAATAATGATCAGTTGGGATATTGTGCAGCAAAATTATCGTAACCATGGCACTTGAAGCAGTGGGATTGAGAACTACTTTTCTTAGATAACTCTTCTACAACTCTTTTTTCTTTATCTTCTTTTCTCGTTATAGGATTTGTAGGTGGAGGTTCATTACTAGGAGTTTGGGTAGTATTGGATCTCAATCCACAAGGGGTTACTCAGCTAGGTTCAAGATGATGAATGATCGAATACCTAGAAAATCTCTCAAAGTCTAGGGCAAGTTGATAAGCTTATTCTAACATAGTTACCTCTTGCAAAAAGAGCTCACACTAAATATCTTCTCGTAATCCAACTCTAAATCTAGATAAGGTAACAATCCTATCTTCAGTTACTCCACATCTCATGAGGTACTCATCAAATCTCATGATGTACTCTGTGATTGATCTATTTTCTTGAGTATGTCTCTACCACTGATCTGAAAGTCTTTGTTGGTAGGAGGTGGGGAGGTATTTTTCTCTAAGTTTCTTCTTCATTTCATCTTAGGTTTCTATCGATCTTATTTTCTCTGGTTGAGAAGACATTCAATATTTTCTCAATAAAGTCGGGCTTGCCTAACCAACTTCATCCTAGCAAACCTAACTCTCCTTGCTTCAAACATTTCATACCATCCAAAATAGTAGTCCATGCCCAATTCCCAATCTAGGTACTCTCTCAGATCTAGACAACCATCAAAATTAGGGCTTCGATCTTCACATTCCTAAGGACATGCTCATCCTGGTCGAACTGGTTATGATGGGGGCGTGCTGCTATAGGTCGATCTAGGTCAAGGTTCCTTCTTCTCTATCCTATAGGTAGTTGGGAAGACTCAGGTTCAGATTGTCTTTGTCTAGCTTCTTCTAGTACTGTTATTCTTTCACTCATGATTTTTATAAAATCTTTCATGTCATCAGACTTCTTAATCAGAGCATTAATGATGGCTGCTGTATTAGGATCCATGTTGGTATTGGGTGGGAAAGTAGGATGTTGGTATTGGGTACCTGATCTAGTGGTCATGCAAGTTCAAGATGCTGGAATAAGATGCAGTAAGAAAGAAAAAAAATGCTAAAAAGTAACTAAAAAATTTAAATTATGAAAATTTAACTTGCAGGAATTTTAAATTATAGAATTTAAACTAAAGCCCTAACCAATCCGGCTCTAATACCAAATTGATGCGGGATAATCTAAAAAAAAAGAAAAGACCAAACTTCCTTCCATTCATCAACAACAAATCACGTCTGACTGTGGCATATTATTTCTAGGACAAGCAATATAGTTGCCTATACTATACTCAGGAGGCGTGACTGATTGACACGGGACCAAAGCACAATCAATCTAAATGATGCTGATGAATACCATTTTAGAGATCAGTAAATAACTAGCAATAATAAAATAAATAGATAGATAGTAGAAATTAAACATGCTCATGAATAATTACAAAAAGAAAAATATAAATGGAATGAAGGATAGCAAGAAATTAAGCCCGCAAGAAATTCAAAAAAAGATAAGAAGAATTCGGATCATGGTAGTTAAGAAACTACCCTGATTAGGACTCTGAATCTTTTAACCAAGCAAATCTATCAATAAAGAATTGGATCTTTACCAACATCGGATCTAAAAAAATAAGTAAAAATCAAAGATTAGTTGAGAAGAAATGAAGGTCCTTGTCAACGTTTGATCTATAGAATAATTGATCACTCTTTCTCTCTCTACGTGATAGATAAAAATCTTAGAGGAGACAGATCTTCTTTTGGTGGAATAGGCTTATGTAGGTAGATGGTGAAGATGAATCGGGGTCGTAGGAACACTGAATTTCAAGAAAATAAAAGTTAAAGAGATAGAAAAAAGTGAGCCTCACACCCTTTCCTCGTGGGGCAATTTTGGATCTCACACCCTCTTCCTCTCGGAGCGACCAATACAAGTGTTTATGGAAATTATAAAGTGATTCATTCATTCATTGTCTCATTCATAAAAGATACATGGGTTTATATAGAATCCTAGGGGTCACATTTCTTTAGGAATCCTATTATCTTTATAAGAAAAAAATCAACCCTCCCAATAAAAAAGTAAAACATTATGTATGATTTTCAAATACAATAATATATCATATCTATCTTTTATGGAACCATAGGAAGAAAATCAACATTTTAACAAAATAAGTAAGAAATCAAGAACTCTTAAGGAATGCTAGGGAAGAAAAGAAACTCCATGTGGGTGCTTGATGCCTGGCACAACTTGGCATGAGGATCCTTAGGCATGGCACATGCTGGCATGTGTATTTCCTTCCTAGGCGTGCGAAGGGTAGTGGCTCCAAAGATGACGTGGACCAATCTTGCTTCTTTATGATGGTCTCTTTCCAAATAAGGCTCAATCCAAAATAAACCCATGTATGGTCCTATGGATCCAAAACTAAATGCATCAAAAAAACTAATTGATTAAATCAAAAGGACTAGAACAAAATAACTAAAGTAGAGTTATTCTGATATGGCTTCTTCAATCCAAATTGAATCTAAATTATGTTGCCGACTTCTGATGGCTCTAATGTCCGCATCAGAATCGGATCGGCTCGATCAGTAGTTTTTCAAAATTTATCTTCTACCTTTTTGGGATAGTCAGCTTGAATCCAAATCAAGCTGGCTTGACTGTGTGCCAAGCCAAAGAGATAAGTGCATGCCGTGCAAAGGCTGGCTCGAGTCAAGGATGGGTCAGCTCGGGCTTTGAGAGAGGATTCTTCTTACTCCAAAATCATTTCAAAAACTATTCCAAATAACTCAAAGGATCTTCATTTGATTATGGATTCATTTTACAGCCTTTTTCTTTCTACAAAAAATAGACTTTGGCATTCTTGAAAAGTATTAGTATTAAGGTTATGCTCTAATATTTTGTAATCATCAAAATCATTCCTGGGGGCAACAATCTCTCCCTTTTTGATGATGATAAAACATTGAGCATATCAAAGTAAAAATATATTATGAAATTAAAGAGATATTGTAAATTTTAATATACACAAATAATTACGATAAATCAGAATGTACAAACATTAGAGGGGATTGATGCTTTACAAAGTTAAAATATATAACAGCTTACATTAGCTCTCCCTTAATGAATGCATTTTAACCATAATAATCTTTAAATTATTTAAGGATAATTAATTGAATAGAGATCTAATTTATATGCTCACAGTAATCTTTAAATTATTTAAGGATACTTAATTAAATAGAGATCCAATTTATATACTCAAGTATTTCTTCTCCTTCTTTTTGTCAACATTAAAAAGGATAAGCGATAGAGCAATACAATCATGATAAACATTACAAACATTGAAACTAATAAACTTTCATTAAAAGATGAAGTTGATTACATGTTTGTATTGTTTACAAAAAGATACGACCAAACAATACAACATTAGAGTTCATTTCAAGAACATGGCAAAAAGATAAGATTTTGGTTCTAAGGCAACTATTCCTCGTCTGAGGAAAATTCAATGATGAAACCAGAAGAGGAGGTGGAAGGTGCAGTTGGTTTGCTCCAGGCTCTTACAAAACGTCCAGGGTGAGAGGTTAGGAAGCCAGTCCCGGGTCTAATGGTAGCACTAAAAGGGGGTTTGGTAGAAGAGGATTGAGGTTGGCTAGGTGAAGGTCTAAGCTGTGATGAGGGAGGGGAAATCCTAGAGGCTAGATCACCCAACATTCTGTCAAATTTTTGAAGTGCTGAAATCATAATGTTTGTACTGCCATGCTGAGTAAAGATAAGTTCTTCAACCCTTCTTCTAATCTTGGCCACTTTCCTAATCAATACCTCAATTTTTCTAGAAGATCCATTGCTTTCTTTTTCTAAAATTTTGGGTCATTGAGATAGATTAGTTATTTGCTGGCTAATCATATCGATCTGTCCCTCATATGAAATTCTCTATTCTTTTAGACTTTGAGTGAATTGAAGTTTAAGGTCAGAAAACACATGTTGCCCAGATAGACAACCCAAGAGAAGGGGGGGGTGAATTGGGTTTTCAAAGATTAAAATAGATATGTGTAGTGCTAAATGATTAAAACCTAAGTGAATTAAATGTAAGAGCAAATAGAAGACATAATTAAGAGCACACACACAAACAAGAGAATTTTATAGTGGTTCGATGCTCTCCTAGTACCTACATCTACTTTTCAAGCACACTCTTGGGAATTTTACTATAATCCCACAAGATTATAGCCGAATAGTTTTTTCAGGCTCACTATCCAAAAACTCAATTGGTTTTTTCCTAGGATCACCAACCACAACCCTTACAAGAATCAGATGAATCAATCTGAATAAATAGAGAGGAGAAAAAATCCCAAAATCCAAGTTTAAGCCCCTACTAAAACCAAGTACATAGAAAGAGAAAAAGAAATTTTACAACTCGAAATGCCCCTTTGAATGAGCAAAAAGGTTATCCTTGCAGTTCGTTGAAAGCCTCTTTGAATGTGTGGAGTTAATGCACTTGAGGATTCTTCAAAGCTTAAGAGAACAGATTGATTGGAGATTGGATATTCGTTCAAGAATAAAGCATGCTTTTCTTTCTCTTGTTTTTATCTTCTTTTTAAAAATAATCTTTCTTTCTTTTATATCTCCAGCATTTTCTTTTTTCTGGTGATAATTGGAGTTTAGAAAAAGTAAAATCTGACCGTTGGAGAGCAGCAACTAGCCATTAGAATAAAAAAATCCGACCTAGAATGCCCCATCAAAAAGCTATCACCATGTCTCGAGACATGTCGCCAGGTTACGAGGCCTCTCGGGTTGATCAGGAGAGCTCTCATCTCTAGTCGCACGAAAAATCATCTTTCTAAAAAAAATGGCTCACCTGAGATCGAGACATCTCGATTCTGAACGAGACGTCTCGCTGGAACCACGAGACCTCTCAAGAATCCTATGAGACCTCTCACTCTCAGAGCATAGAAACTGGGTTTCTATCGCCTAAGATCGAGATGTCTCGAGATTCACTCGAGATTTCTTGAAATTGAGCCAGAACTATGTTTGCTGCATGCCAGTTCACTCGAGAGCTCTCAAAAAAAATCCAAGACATCTCGAAGACTGCTCCAAGGCAATTTTAGGGAATTTGAATTTCATTTGATTTCCACTTTATGTCTTCCTTATTTTGGTCAAAAAGCTCTCTTTCTTTTGATATTGAAATACTTAAAATAAAATATATTAGTAATCACTTGCTTTAATATTTGATCATCATCAAAATCACTTAGGGGTTCAACAATCTCTCCCTTTTTGATAATGATAAAATATTAAGCAAGCCATAAAAGAAATGTAAGCAATGTATATCAAGAACTAATGAATGCAAATTTTTTTGTACTAAAGCTCCCCCTTAGTGTATGCTCTCATGAAATGAATAGGATTTGAATAACATTCTTTTCGTTTTGTTTTTGTTCATTTCAATCATTTCATTTTCTAAAAGTCTCTTTTTGTAAATTTGTATTTTTGATTTGAATGATTATATGTTTATATTTTGTATGTTAGATTTAATTATGCATTTGCATATTTCTCCCTAATATTTCTCTCTTTTTGTCAGCATCAAAATTATAATAATGAGAGAATCATAAAAAGGCAAGAGCATGAAAAAGATTGATTTCATTGCAAGATGTGATAATTCATAGATAGAGATGTATGTTGGTTTACAAAAAAATGAATCTCATACTAACATACTTAAACCAAAAGTTGAAATAAAAGAGATACTAGACCTAGTCTTCATTAGAGAAGAACTCAATGATGGGTTCAGAGGAGTATCGGAGAGATACCACCCCCACCCACCTTTTTTTTTTATTTTTTAAGATTGAATTAGGAGTGTTTAGGATGATAGAAGGAGACTAAAAAATAATCCAAAAAATTTAAGATTAAATATTTTTATAGAGGATCACATACACCAAGTTCATCCCGAATTTTAGAGAATCTATCTTCACTTAGAGGTTTTGTAAAAATGTCAGCTAATTGATTTTCAATTGAAATAAATTCAAGCATAATGTTATTATTTTGAACATGATCTCTAATGAAATGATGTCTAATTTCAATGTGTTTGGTTCTTGAATGTTGAACAGAATTTTTTGTGCACTAGTGTTATCACATTTAATAGGTATCTTGTTTTGCTTAATTTCAAAGTTTCGAGTTGTTGTTTGAACCAAAGTATTTGAGCACTGCAACTCCCCATAACAATATATTCGACCTTGGCCATTGATAGTGCTACAGAGTTTTGCTTTTTGCTATGACAAGAGATCAAGTTCAACCCTAGAAATTGACAAGTACCACTAGTACTCTTTCTTTCAATTTTACATCCTCCATAGTCTGCATCAGTGTATCCAATCAATTCAATGAAAGATTGTTTTGAGTACCAAAGACCTAAGTTGTGTGTATAGATCAAATATCTAAACAAATTTTTAACAGCTAATAAGTGTGATTCTTTAGGGTTAGATTGAAATCTAGCACACATGCACACACTAAATAATATATCAGGCCTACTTACGGTTAAGTAAAGTAAGAATTCTATCATACCTCTGTAGAGCTTTTCATTTACATTCTTACCATTCTCATCTTTGTCAAGTTTGCAAGAAGGGCTCATGGGTGTGCCAATTTTCTTTCCATTTTTCATGCCAAACTTCTTGAGCATCTCCTTGATGTACTTTATTTGGCTAATGAAAATGCCTTCCTTTGATTGTTTGACTTATAGTCTGAGGAAGAAATTCAGCTCCCCCATCATGCTCATGTCAAATTCACTCTGCATCAACTTAGCAAACTCTTGATAAAGAATTTCATCAGTAGCTCCGAATATGATGTCATCCACATATATTTGAACTACAAGAAGGTCATTATTATTTTTTCAAAAATAGTGTGGTGTCTACACTTCCTCTGATAAAATTATTTTGTAATAAGAATTTGCTCGATCTCTCATACCAAACTCTAGGTGCTTATTTAAGTTCATAAAGTGCTTTATTTAACTTATATACATGATTGGGAAGCGAGTAATTTTCAAATCTGGGTAGTTGTTCTACAAATACTTCTTTGACAATATAACCATTTAAAAAGATGCTTTTCACATCCATTTGAAATAATTTAAAATTCATATAATAGGCAAAAGCAAGTAACAATCTTATAGCCTCTAATCTTGCTACAGGTGCATATGTTTCATCAAAGTCAATTTCTTCTTGTTGATTATATCCTTTAGCAACTAATCTAGCTTTATTTTTTACAACATTACCATGTTCATCTAATTTATTCCTAAATACCCATTTTGTATCAATTATAAAATGATTTATGGGTTTGTTTACAAGAGTCCATACATTATTTCTTTCAAATTGATTTAGTTCATCTTGCATGGCTAGCATTCAATTAGAGTCTTGTTTAGCTTCATCTATATTTTTAGATTCTATTTGAGAAACAAATGCAAGGTAATCAAATGTATCCTTCAAAGAGGATCTAGTTCTTACCAAGGATCGCCTAAAATCAATTCTTTTGGGTGATTATGTGCATACCTCCACTTCTTGGGTAGATCTCTATGATCATTAGATGCTTCAATCTCAATATCCTTATCTTGTTCAATGATTGTTGTAGAGTTATCTTTATCATGAATGATGTTGTCCCTTAAGTTTAGCTCCTACATTCCATCTTTGAGAATTCCTGTATCATCATCAAAAATATCTACTTTTCTTGAAGAATGATTGTTAGCTTCATCAAAAATGACATGTATTGATTCTTCAACAACTAAAGATTATTTATTGAAGATTCTATATGCTTTGCTACATATAGAGTATCCAAGGAATATACCTTCATCTGCCTTAGCATCAAATTTGTCTAGATTATCTTTACCATTATTATGAATAAAATATTTGCAACCAAAAATATAAAAATAATTAATAATAGATCTTTTTTCTTTCCAAAGCTTATAGAAGATTTTCTTTAAAATCGGGCAAATAGAAACTCTATTTAGGATGTAACATGCTGTGTTAATGGCTTCAGTCCAAAAGTATTTAGGTAGATTCCCTTCACACAATATGGTACAGGCCATATCAACTAAGGTTCTATTCTTTCTTTCAACAACTCCATTTTGTTGAGGAGTTCTAGGTATTGAAAAATTATGTTCTATGCCATGTTCATTGCAAAATTCTTTGAAGTATTTATTTTCAAATTTTATGCCATGATCACTACAGATACATACCATATTAGAGTTCTTTTCATTTGTTATTTTTTTGTAAAACTTTGAAAATAAGGAAAATGCTTCATCTTTATGAGCTAAAAATAGAATCCAAGTAAAACGAGAATAATCATTAATAATTATTAGACCATACTTCTTTTCTCCTAGGCTTGTGGTCCTAGTAGGTCCAAACAAATCCATATGAATTAATTCAAGAGGCCTAGAAGTTGAAACTACATTTTTGGATTTGAAACTCCGCCTAGTTTGTTTTTCTAATTGACAAGCATCATAAATATGATCAATTTGAAAATTTAGTTTTGGTATCCCCTTAACTAAGTCTTTATTATGCAATTTATAAATATGCATGCTAGCATGATCTAATCTTCGGTGCCAAAGCCAACTAGTTTTTTTTATGTTAGCATTCATTGCAACTAGGCATTGGCCACTCTTCATGGTAATTTTATCAAGATTCACCATGTAGCTGTTTCCATGCCTAAATCCAATAAATTTTAAACTATCATCCAAGGAACTAGATACTTTACACAAAGAAGATTCAAATAAGACTTTAAAACCTCTATTACATAGTTGACTAATACTAAGCAAGTTATATTTTAAATTATCAATTAATAATACATTATCTATAAAGATCGAAGGAGTAATCTAAATTTTATCATAGCCAATTATTTTACCTTTGCCATTATCGCCAAAGGTGACTACTCCCCCTTTCTTTCTTTCTAGGATGATGAATTGTTGCTTGTCACCCGACATATGCCTTGAGCAGCCGCTATCTAAATACCAATCCTATTTTGATCCTTGGGCTGCAAGGCATTCTTGCACAAATAATCAAGTGATAGTTTTAGGTACCCAAGTCTTCTTGGGTCCTTTAGGATTAGTAGACATGGTTCCTTTTGAAATCCAAATACTTTTAACATGCTTTTTATTAACTCTTCTAGTATTGCATCTAAAAGCCTTGTGTCCTACCTTTCTACATTTAAAGCAAATGGTATGAGAAGTGCTATTAGTAATGGGTGCAGTGAAGAAATTTTTTAGAAACTTGGTTTTATCTTTGGGTTTATATCCTAGTCCGGCCTTATCATAAACTCCTCTTTGACTATTTAAAATCATTTGCAATTTTTCAAAACTATAAGTAAATTTATCAACTAAAGGCTTTAATTTATCCAATTCATCCTTTAGGATTTTATTTTCTTCTTTTAACTTATTGTGGCTACTAATTACTTCTTTCTTTTCTTTCAAGAGTGTTTGAGTCATTTTCTTAAGATTTCTATTTTTTGAGCTTAACTTTTTGAAATCTTTCATCAAATCATAAAAAGCATCTTGAAGCTCATCAAAGGTAAAATCTGAATCAAAAGTGGGGGATACCTCATCATCTTGTGCCATGAAACACAAGTTTGCTTCATTTTGATTTTCTTCCTCCATGCTTGACTCGTTGCTGTCACTCCAAGTTGCTAATATGGCTTTCTATTTTATTTTTTTAGGCCCCTTCTTCAATAGAGGACATTCAACCCTAAAATATCCTGGCTTCTTGCATTCATAGCAAGTGGGCCGATCTCTCTCTTTTTCTTTTTCTTTCTTCTTGTTGGCTTCTTCTCTAATGAAGTTTCTCTTCTTGAATCCATATCTTCTTCTTTCCATAAATTTCTTAAATTTTTTAATCACCAAGGCCATGTCTTCATCATTTTTCTCACTGGTGAATAGATCATCTTCTTCTTCATCAGCCATGGATTTCAGCGCTATTATTTTCTTCTTGTTGTTGTCTTCCTCATTGTGCCGACTCATGGCTAGCTCATGTGTCATCAAGGATCCAATGAGCTCCTCTAGTGGCAGTGTGTTCAGATCCTTTGTCTCCTAGATGGCTGTTACTTTGGCTTCCCATGACCTAAGAAAAGACCTAAGGATCTTTCTCACCAATTCACTATTAGTGTAAACTTTACCTAAGCTTTTTAAACCATTTATAATATCGGTGAATCTTGTGTACATGCTAGTGATAGATTCAATGGGGTCAATTTTAAATAACTCATATTGGTGAACTAGCATGTTAATTTTAGTTTATTTTACTTGATTTGTCCCTTTATGTGTGATCTCAAGTCTGTCCCAAATTTTCTTTGTAGAATTGCAAGTGGAGATTTGGTTAAACTCGTTTGCATCAAGGGCACAATAGAGTACATTCATTACCTTGGCATTTAATTGGACAAGTTTCTTGTCCATTTCATCCCAATCCTTCTCTGGCTTAGAAGAGGATGTGCCATTGACAATGATTGTAGGTGTGTGTGGGCCATTGATAATGACACTCCATATGTCATAGTCAAGGACTTGAATGAAAATACGCATGCAAGCTTTCCAATAGGTATAGTTGGACCCATTGAAAAGAGGTGGCCTATTTATGGATTGCCCTTCAGCAAGTGAACCATCTAGTTGGGTTGACATGATCTTTATCACTAGTTCATAAGATCAACAATTAGTAGAGAACCAAGGCTCTGATACCAATTATTGCCCAGATAAACAACCCAAGAGCGGGGATGAATTGGGTTTTCAAAGATTAAAATAGATATGTGTAGTGCTAAATGATTAAAACCTAAGTGAATCAAATGTAAGAGCAAATAGAAGATATAATTAAGAGCACGCACACAAACAAGAAAATTTTATAGTGGTTCGGTGCTCTCCCAGCACCTACATCCACTCCCCAAGCACACTCTTGAGAATTTCACTATAATCCTACAAGATTACAGCCAGATAGTTTTTTCTAGCTCACTATCCAAAAATTTAGTTGGTTTTTCTCTAGGTTCACTAACCACAAACCTTACAAGAATCAAACGAATCAATCTGAATAAATAGAGAGGAGAAAAAGCCCCAAAATCCAAGTTTTAGCCCCTACTGAAACCAAGTACATGGAAAGAGGAAAAGGAATTTTACAACTCGAAATGCCCCTTTGAATGAGTAGAAAAGTTATCCTTGTAGTTCGTTGAAAGCCACTTTGAATGTGTGGAGTTAATGCACTTAAGGATTCTTCAAAGCTTGAGAGAATAGATTGATTGGAGATTGGATATTCGTTCAAGAATAGAGCATTTTTTTCTTTCTCTTGTTTTTGTCTTCTTTTGAAAAATAATCTTTCTTCCTTTTATATCTCTAGCATTTTCTTTTTCTGGTGATGATTGGAGTTCAGAAAAAGTAAAAATTGACCATTGGAGAGCAGCAACTAGCCATTGGAATGAAAAAAATCCGATCTAGAATTTTCTATTAAAAAGCTATCGTCATTTCTCAAGACCTCTCAATTTGTCTCAAGATGTCTCACTAGGTTACGAGGCCTCTTGGATTGATTAGAAGAGCTCTCATCTTTAGTTGCACAAAAAATCACCTTTCTAAAAAAAATGGCTCGCTTGAGATCGAGACGTCTCGGTTTTGAATGAGACATCTCACTGAAACCGTGAGACCTCTCGAGAATCCTATGAGATCTCTTGCTCTCAGAGCATAGAAACTGGGTTTCTATCATCTGAGATTAAGATGTCTCGAGATTCACTTGAGACTTCTCGAAATCAAGTCAGAATTACGTTTGTTGTGTGCCAGTCCACCTGAGAGCTCTCGAAAAAAATCCAAGACGTCTCGAAGACTGCTCTAAGGCAATTTTAGGAGATTTGAATTTCATTTGATTTTCACTTTATGTCTTCCTTGTTTTGGTCAAAGAGCTCTCTTTCTTCTGATATTGGAATACTTAAAATAAAATATATTAGTAATCACTTGCTTTAATGTTTGGTCATCATCAAAATCACTTAGAGGGTCAACAACACATCATCCAATTTTCTTGAGATTTGTCCCATAAGTTGCTCTACAATGCTATTAATTGAGAAACTTGGAAGAGCTGCAGGAGCACCAGGAGAAATTGGATGATGTTCTCCAGCAACTGATCCTGATGTCGATGTGAGTACAGGGGATGATGGAGGAGCAGCAGGTGCCAGTGAGGAAGGCCTGTATGAATCTAAAGAAGAGGATGATTCTGAGATGTGAGGGCGTGCTTCTTCATTTTCTCTAATCCATACACCATTTTCTTTCTTAAATTTCATTCGATATAGAGTTTGAATGGTGTAGTAGTTAGTGTGAGTGAGAGCTTTTGAAATTTTTTCCTCCAAGTCTATACCTACTTCAGTGAACAAGAGAGTGAAGACCATTCCATACAGCAAGCCAGCCTTTTTTTTTGATCTGCTAGTAGTGCTTTTGATCTATTCTATTATCATGAAGGATAGATTTAATAGTGTTCCATTTACCATATGTACAATTACTGCTAAATCCTTTGAAGATAGCCAATCAAATCTCTTAATCCTTGGAACGAAAATTCTGCACAATAGGCTGTGAAGAAGCTTCAACTCAACTGGCAAAATGTTTGCATTGTGGATATCCCGGTGGTCAATATTTTCTCTGCTAAGGTGCCTTTAAGTTCTTCAAAGTCATTATCTAGATTAGGGGCTCGAATTCCATCATGTGGCATGTGTAACAAGTGCCCTAATCTTCTTGGGATCAAAATGACTTCTGTTTCTTTAACCTCTGACCAAATAGAGTCCAAACCAATCCTTAGATTTTCAAAGAACTCCCTTACAAGCTGAGGATAAGTGGGAATATCCAATGAGCAAATCATTTCCCACCCCTGCTATCGAATCCATGATCCAATCAGAAAGTTTTTTTTATCCAAATATTTGAAACTGACCTTTCTCCAAGTGGTGATAGCTTTGGAAGCCATTGACGGTTGGTTTGGAGAAGTAGAAGGAACTGAGCTCATCGTTCTCCCCTTTTTTGAGCGAACGATCGATTTTTCTTCCATGTGGCACTTCTTCGAGACTGTCGCATCAGATTTGGGAGCCATCCTTCTTGGATTTGAGAGGATTTGAGGTGTGGATTAAGAGGGAAACTGATTTGAAAGGTTTTTGAAGAGTAGCTGGGAGAAGGTCAAGGTGGGGCAGGCTTGGAACGATGAATAGGGCTTTTGAAAAGAAGGATTGACTTAAATAAAGACTGGGCCTGATCGTTGAGCAAGCTCAATTTTCAATCAGGCCAGCTCAGCAGTCAAGCTAGCTCGAAGGTGTATTCGAGTTGGCTTAAACTGAGAAAAAAATTAAATTTTAAATTAATTTGAATCTTCAAATAATTATAATTAACTCAAATCAACTTATGAGAAAGAGTGATAAAGAGATAATAATTATTCAAAAACGATTGCAAATTCCTAGATCACCTCTAATTGTATTGTATCTATCTTCATTTAAGGGTTTTGTAAAAATGTCTACCAATTGATTTTTAGTTGAAACAAATTCAAGTATTATATTACCTTTTTGAACATGATCTCTGGTAAAGTGATGCCTAATTTCAATATGTTTTGTTCTAGAGTGTTGAATGGGATTTTTAGTTAAGTTTAAGACACTTGTGTTATCACATTTTAATAAAATTTTATCTTGTTCAATGCCATAATCCTTAAGTTGTTGCTTAATCCAAAGGAGATGAGCACAACAACTTTCGACTGCAACATATTCAGCCTCGGCCATGGACAAAGCTACCAAATTTTGCTTTTTGCTAAACCAAGAGATTAAATTTAACCTAAGAAATTAACATGTACCAGAAGTACTTTTTCTATCAATTCTACATCCCCCATAATCAGTATCAAAAAATCAATTAAGTTAATTAAGGTTTGCTTAGAATACCATAGTCCTAAGTTTTGTGTACCTAATAAATATTTTAAGATTCTTTTAACAGCTATCATGTGAGATTTCTTAGGATCAGATTGAAATCTAGCACATATGCAAATACTAAAAAGTATATCAGGTCTACTAGTAGTTAGATAAAGTAGAGAGCCAATTATACCTTTATAAAGTTTTTGATTAATACTCTTACCATGTTCATCTTTATCTAATTTGTAAGATGGGCTCATGGGTGTGCCAATTTTCTTTGCATTCTTCATTCCAAACTTGTTTAATACTTCTTGTATATATTTGATTTGGGAAAGAAAAATACCTTCCTTAGTTTGTTTGACTTGAAACCCAAGGAAGAATGTTAGCTCCCCCATCATGCTCATTTCAAATTCGCCCTGCATTAACTTGGCAAATTCTTGGCAAAGATCTTCATTAATTGAACCAAAGAAAATGTCATCTACGTATATTTGAACAACAAGCAGATCTGATTTCTTTCTTTTTAAGAATAATGTAGTATCTATACTACCTCTAGAAAAATCATTATTGAGCAAAAATTTATTTAATCTATCATACCATGCTCTTGGTGCTTGTTTCAAATCATACAATGCTTTATTGAGTTTGAAAACATGATTTGGAAGACTATGATTTTCAAAGCCTGGTAGTTGCTGTACATAAACCTCTTCAGCAATAAAATCATATAAGAATGTACTTTTTACATCCATTTGGTATAATTTGAAATCCATAAAACAAGCAAGAGCAAGTAGCAATCTAATAGTCTCTAATCTTGCTATAGGTGCATAAGTTTCATCAAAATCTATTTTTTCTTCTTGATTATATCCTTTAGCTACTAATCTAGCTTTATTTCTTATTACATTATCATTTTTGTCAAGTTTAATTCTGAATACCCATTTAGTGCCAATGATAAAATGATTAGAGGATCTATCAACCAGTGTCCATACTTTATTTCTTTTGAATTGATTTAATTTCTTTTGCATGGCAATTAATCAATTTGGATCATTTTCTGCTTCTTCAATTATTTTAGGTTCTATTTAAGAGACAAATGAAAGATAATCATGATATTCTCTAAAATTAGATCTAGTTCTTGCACCTTGAGATGGATCACCAATTATAACATCTTTAGGATGATTATGTGCATACCTCCATTCTTTGTGTAGATCTGAATATTTTTGGTTCATACCTTCTTCTTATACTTCTTTATGTTCGTTGTTGTTTGGCTCATTTTTTTCATCATGATTTGGTTTGTCTTTCAAGGTAAGTTCTTTTACTTCTTTTTCTAAATTTTCTGCAACATCATCAAAAGTATCTTTCTTACTTGATGAAAGATTATTAGATTCATCAAAGACAACGTGAATAGATTCTTCAACAACTAAAGTATGCTTGTTGAAGACTATATATTTTGCTCGATGTTGAGTATCTAAGAAAGATACCCTCATCTGACTTAGCATCAAAGTTTTCTAGTTTATCTTTTTTATTATTTAAGATAAAATATTTGCATCCAAATATATGAAAATAATTGATGTTAGGCTTTCTACCTTTTCAAAGCTTATAGGGGGTTTTCTTAAGAATGGGATGGATCAAAACATGATTCAAAATATAACAAGCAGTGTTAATAGCTTTAGTCTAAAAATATTTTAGAAGACTTGCTTCACATAACATAGTTCTAGCCATTTTTTCTAAAGTCCTATTCTTTTTCTCAATAACACCATTCCGTTATGGTGTTTTTGGAGCAGAAAAGTTATGTTCTATTCCTTTTCATTACAAAATATTTCAAAGTTTTGATTTTTAAATTTAGTACCATGATCACTTTTGATTTTAATTATTATTGAGTTCTTTTCATTTGAAATATCTTTATAGAATTTTGAAAAAGTAGTAAAAGCTTCATCTTTATGTGCTAAAAATAGAATTCAAGTAAAACATGAAAAATCATCTATGATCATAAGTCTATATTTCTTTCCTCCTAGGCTTGAGGTCCTAGTAGATCCAAATAAGTCCATATAAATTAATTCTAGAGGTCTAGATGTTGAAACAATATTTTTGGATTTGAAAATCCCTCTAGTTTGTTTACCAAGTTGACATGCATCACAAACATAATCATTTTCAAAGTTTAATTTAGATAAGCCTTTGACTAAGTCTTTGGCAACCAATTTTGATAAAGTGTGCATGCTTGCATGACCTAATCTATGATGCCATAGCCAGGTAGTTTCTTTGATCTTAGTATCTTTAGAAATAAGACATTAGTCTCTCTTCATGGTTATTTCATCAAGATCAACCATGTAGATATTTTCATATCTATGTCTAATGAATATGATACTATTATTAAAGGGACTAGTGACTATGCATATAGATGATTCAAAAATGACTTTGAACCCTTTGTCACATAATTGACTTATGCTTAATAAATTATGCTTTAAGTTATCAACAAGTAAAACATTCTCGATAAAGATGGAGGGAGAGAGTTTGATTTTACCAATAGTAATAATTTTTTCTTTTCTATTATCACCAAAAGTAACCAATCCTCCATTCTTTTTCTCAAGAGTGATAAATTGATCCTTATCACCCATCATATATCTTGAACAGCCGTTGTCTGAATACCATGCTCTTTCAACTTCATTGGCTGCAAGACACTCCTGCAAAATAATCAAGTGGCTGATTTAGGTATCCAAGTTTTCTTGGATCCTTTAGGATTAGCATTCATGGTTCTCTTGGAAATCCAAATTTTCTTAACTGAATTTTCATTAGTTTTACTATAAATACATGCATATGCTTTGTGTCCTATCTTACCATAGTAGAAACAAGAAATATTTGAAGAGAAATATAATGATGTTGATTTAGTGTAAAGATTCTTTAAGAGCTTTTGTTTCTTGTTAGGATTATAACCTATTCCAGCTTTATCATAGATAGCTTTTTGGTTATTTAAGATCATTTTTAATTTTTTAGAACTACATGTGAACTTATCAACTAATGGTTTTAGCATTTGAATTTTTTTCTCAAAGAATCATTTTTCTCTACTAAAATCTTATTTCTTTATTGAATTTCATCTTTTTCCTTGGATAAGATATCACATGTTATTTTCAAATTTTTATTTTTACTAGAAATCTTTCTAAATTCTTTCATTAGATCGTAAAAGGTATCTTGTAATTCATCAAAAGAATATTCTTAAGCAATTTCGGAGTTTACCTCATTTTCTTGTGCCATGAAACATAGGTTTACAACATCTTTAGATTCTTCATCGGAGCTAGATTCATCGCTGTCGCTCCACGTTGCAATCATTGCTTTCCTTTTGGCCTTCTTGACACTTTTCTTTAAGTTGGGGTGGTCAGCCTTGAAATGTCCAGGTCTTTTGCACTCAAAGCATAAAGGCAGTTTCCTTTCTTTATCCTTGTCCTTGCTTGTTTCACCTCTATTAAAGAGTTTCTTTTTGAAGCCTTGCTTTCTTCTTCTTATAAACTTCTTAAACTTTCTTGTAATCAGTGCTATGTCCTCATCTTCTTCATCTTCATCCATTGACTCATCTTCTTCTTCATTAATTCCAATAGATTTGAGGGCTATGGTTCGCTTCTTCTTTCCTTCATCTTCATTGTGCTGCTTCATAATGATTTTATGGATCATCAGCGATCCAATCAGCTCTTCTAAGGGTAGCTTATTCAAGTCTTTAGCCTTTTGACTTGCAGTGACCTTTACCTCCCATGACTTCGGCAAAGACCTAAGGATTTTTCTTACCAAATCATTATTAGAATAAATCTTTCTAAGACTTTTTAGACCACTAGTTATATCAGTAAAATGAGTGAACATTTCTATGATTGATTCAGTGGATTCTATTCTGAAAAGCTCATATTGGTGCACTAGCATGTTAATCTTAGATTTATTAACTTGGTTTGTGCCCTCATGAGTGACTTCGAGTCAATCCCAAATTTCTTTTGCAGAATTGCAAGTAGAGATTCGGTTAAGCTCATTGGCATCCAAGGCACAATACAAAACGTTCGTAGCCTTAGCATTTAGCTGAATTGATCTCTTATCTTCCTCACTCCAATCCTTTTTAGGTTTGGGTGTGCTAATGCCATCGACTACAATAGTGGGTGTGTGCGGCCCATTGATTATGACACTCCACATATCATAATCAAGGACTTGAATTAAGATTCTCATGTGTGCTTTCCAATATGTGTTGTTTATGCCATTAAAAAGTAATGGTCTGTTGGTGGATTGCCCTTTGACAAGTGAACCTTCCAATTATGTTGTCATGATCTTTATCTCCTGAAGGTTAGATCAGTGCTAGCTGAGAACCAAGCTCTAATACCATTTGTTGTCCAGCTAGACAATCTAAGAGGGGGGGGGGGTGAATTGGGTTATTAAAACTTTTAGTAAATTTAGTGAGTGATATGCAAAGTAAATAAAGGACTATGTAAAATAGAAAGTTGCTAGGCAGTCGAAAGAAAAAACAACACACAAGAGGAGAAGCACACATACAAGCACAACAGATTTATAATGGTTCGATGCACTTTCAGTACCTACATCAACTTCCCAAGCAACCCCTTGAAAATTTTAACTATAATCACCTGATTACAGTGTGTTTATTTTCATCGGACTCACAAATAAATCCAATTGATTTTATCCAAGCCAACCAATCAAAATCTTTACGAGCCTTCAACCTAAGGCTCTCCCAAACTAAACTAAGTTTGGTACAATAATAACCTTTTAAGTATCAGCCCCTACTAATACTTTTTTATAAGAAGATTGAGAGAAAGAAAAGTATAATATAGAAATCCTATTTTTCTAGTCTGATTGTTATCGATGGAGCTTTCTTTAAGGAAGCCTTGAATGCTCACAATAAAACTCTTCTCTTCCTTCTTTGAATGCTCTTTATGATCTCAAGACAAATTGAATGGGAGTAGCTAAGCCTTCTTGAGGATAGGAATATCTCAACAGCACTCTTTCTCTTTTCTTTTCTTTCTTCTTCTATATGGGATTTGAATAGTGTTTTGCTTTTATATTTTTCTTTCTCCCTTTTTCCTTAATCATTCCCAAGGTGTTTCAATTGAAGTGATGTGGATTCGAGCCAAATATTACCATTGGAGGTCGAAAATATCTATTGGAAAAAGGTTCTGGGCGAAGATAGATTATTGCAGAACTAGCCATTATATCTGTTAGATGACATCGAGCTGGCTTAATTCTTGCTTCAGACCTACTTGAGTATAGTTTCTATGCAAAGCATCATTCTATCTTTTTGAGAGAGCTAGCTCGATTTTGTATCGGGCTGGCTCGATCGATAATCAGCAAAAATAGTATTTTTTGTTGAACTAAGATAGCTAGCTCGAGTGGACATCGGGTTGACTCAGATGGCAAATTTTAAAAATAAGTTTCTATTGACTTGAGACAACTAGCTCGGTTGGAGCTTCGAGCTAGCTCGACTAGCAGAACTTCCATACAAGTCTTCTACTACTCTGAGATAGCCGACTTGGCTGAAATCGGGTCGACTCAATTAGTAGTTTTTCAAAATTGATCTTCTACCTTTTTGAGATAGCCAACTTAGATCCAAATCGTGCCGACTTGACGTGTGCCAAGCCAAAGAGATAAGTGCGTACCATGCTAGGACTGGCTCAAGTCAAGGATAGGTCAGCTCAAACTTTGAGAGAGAATTTTTCTTATAAGTCAGCTCAAACTTTGAGAGAGAATTTTTCTTACTCCAAGATCATTTCAAAAATAGTTCCAAATAACTCAAAGGATCTTCATTTGATTATGGATTCATTTAACGATCTTTTTCTTTCTACAAAAAATAGACTTTGGCATTCTTGAAAAGTATCAGTATTAAGGTTATGCTCTAATATTTTATAATCATTAAAATAATTTTTGGAGGCAACATATGCTGATAGCATGCAAGAGTAAGAAAGTTGTGTAGAAACTAAAGGCTGCATTATCTTGAGAGTTCGAGAAGAAGGATTTTGGACCTACGAGGAAGATCTTAGGCATGAAAATTCTTAGAGATTGGGATAAGAAGGTGCTTCATTTATCCCAGACTGGTTACATTTGAGAGATCTTAGAAAAATTTAGGATGAAAAAAGCCAAACCGGTAGTACTACTACTTGTCAATAATATCAGACTTTCGAAGACTATGTCACCACAAACTGAGGTGGAGATTCTAGATATGGAGAGAGTCCCATACGGTACTAGTGTGAAAAGTTTAATGTACATCATGGTGTATTGTAGGCCAGACATAACCCATGTAATGAGTCAGGTGAGCAGATTCATGGCGCAACCTGGCAGGGAGCACTAGCGAGCACTGAAGAACATCTTCACGTATTTGGTGGGTATAGTTGGAGTAGGTATCATTTATGGATAGCTGGAAGGTGTCAAGGGTTGCTCCAACATGTCCAAGAAGGCTCAGGGGCTAATAGAAGTGTTCATAAATGTAGATTTTGGTGGAGATGTGGACACCCGACGTTCGATGATAGGATTCATATTTTGCTCGAATGGATGTCTCATTTCATAGAGATCATGCTTGTAGCCCATCATGGTCTTTTCCACTATTGAGGTAGAGTACATTGGTATTACAGAAGCTACAAAAAAGGCTTTATGGCTGAAAGGATTGGCGTTGGAGATGAGTCTTGCTCATAAGGCCATTAAGGTGCATTACGATAGCCAAAGTGCACTATTACTTGCTCAAAATTCAGTCTACCATGCAAGGATGAAGCACATCAACATTAGGTACCATAGGATCAAAGAGCTTGAGGTGGATGGTGAGGTGGAATTGATAAAGATTCATACCAAGAAGAATCAAGCTGATGCGCTGACAAAGATTCTTTCGTGGGACAACTTTCACAAATGTGTGGCACTGATGCATTTGATGGATAGAAAGAAGTTGCCCAAAGCCTTGGGACACCATGGTGGAGATTGAAAGAGCAAGGATGGTTCTCCCAAGGCTTGGGAGATCATGAAGGAGTCAAAATGGTGGCTTCTGGATGCTTGGATCGACTGGAGTTGTATCAACTGAGAAGGAGGGCTGATACACTGACAGGCCAGATCAAGATGAGATCGAGCCAGCTCGGACCAAAATCAAGCTAGCTCTCTCAAACAAATAGAGAATGTGTATTTGAAATCTGTGGCTTGACAGACGATCGAGCTGGCTTGAGTGTTCATTGAGCCAGCTCGGACAAGTGGATAGATGAGTATAGGTTTTCTCTTTGTTTGGTCTTGAATTGGATCTAATTCAAGGGATCTTAAGGTCTGAGTTGAGAGATCTTAAGGTGGCTAATTTATGTATAGGATTGGATCTTTAGTCCTAGGAATGAAAGCATGCAAGACATAGGCTTGAGTGAGTGCTTTCTTATATGAGTTAGCTTAGGAGAGTTTTTTAGAGCTGAGTCATGTTGACTCAGGGTGTTTATATATATTTTATATATGTAATATTTTTGACAAGAGAATGTAGAAATTTTTTTTATCTTGAAATCCTATTTCTCTCTCTGGATTTGCCATCCATCTCTTAATGTCTATTCATTAGGACTATCGCCTCCTTCTGGTTAGAAGTCTTTGGTTGCTGGTTCCATATCCTCTAATCTCTAGTGAATCGATCCTTTACACAGAGTGCTCGAATCAAGAAAAAATTCAGGCTACATTACAAATACAGGGTCGAGATGTGCCCTACATGCTTCAGTCTCAACATGCAAAGCACTTGAATCGAGGGAAGGTTTGGGTTGCATTGCTAATATGGGCTCGAAACGTGGATTTATGCCAAATTATAAGCATTGGTACTTGTATGGGGATCGACTCATGAGAGACAACTGCAAAGGCTTTGGAGGCTCTACTTGTCCAAGACCTTGCTGCTTTGCAAGAGCTTAATGGTGATGGCTTGAGCAGATGATTAACACATTTGATATTTGATATGGTTATTGGTGGATGTCCATGTAGTAATCCTTTAGATCACAACTGCCATAGTCATGATGGATAGGGTTGCTATTGTTATAGTCATGCTTACCCTCTATAGGGTTGCTACCTCCTAGAGGCTAAGCAAGGCTATAACTATAGCAAGCTCTATAGTCTATCATGACTATGGCGATTGTTATCTAAAAGGTTATTACATGAGCTTTCACCAATAATCAGATCAAATCTATCAAATGTGCTAATCATATGCTCAAGTCTATCACCATTAAGCTCTTGTACATCAGTAAATATAATGGACAAGTAGAGCTTCCCATCCGCACATATTATCTCTCACGTCTTTCTATGCAGATACCAATACTTATAGTTTAGACTTGAAGCTTGCTAGATGACTAGGCTATGCAAGCATATGAATTTTATTTTTAAGTTATTATTTTATTTTTTAAAAAAAATTCATATTTCTAGTTTATAGCTCGAGAAGGTGATCAGGGGCTCAAAGATAGAGGCTATGATGATTGCCTGTGCGAGATGCACCTAAATGAAGGTGATGCATTATGTTCTTGTTGTTGTAGGTCAAGCTTGGATGGTCTGTTACATTGCAGACAATTACTTGCAGCCATCTCACCGTACTTTGGTGCAAAAGAACTTACAATGTAGGGCAAGCTTGGATGGTCTGTTATATCGCAGATAACTGCTTGCAGCCACCTCATGGTTAAAGGTATAGAGGAACATGCAATGCCTTATTTTTCAATGATAGATTTGAGCCTTCTTCACATTTTCATGTATTGAGGTTATCATGTACTGCTAGATGAGAATTAAACAATACTTAAATCAGGGGCTCAGCAAACTAACACATTATCATGTATTGTTGGATGAGAAACACTGGACTGCTGATACATTATAGATGCTCACTAACAATCTTTGTTATACGTGAGTTAAATTTTGATCGTCTTATTATATTTTGATAGATATTTTGTTTGAACCAATTTTTAGGTCATATGCTTGCTTTGATTTTTATTTTTATTTTCAGATATTATACATCATGTCTTCTAGAGGTCGGAGTCATTCCAACCAAGGATAGAGCTTTCGAGGAGAGAGCGATTATGCAGCTAGCTCATATGATTCTGCACATCTCATATCGAATGATAGAAGGTCACTAGTGACCCCACAGTTATATGCAGTAGCGATCGGTTCACAGACACAAAGTCATGATTAAGGACCCACCCGACTCACGGCACCTCCGACTCAGTCAAAGGATAGACAGCTCATCCACATTCAGAGTTGCTCATAAATACTATAATTTTAATTAATATATTTCTAATTTAGCAATTTTAGAGTTAATATTTATTATTCAAAATTAATTTTGTAGCACATTTAGAAAGTCTGGAGTATCTCATATGGTTATCGGCATCATCCGATGCTTGATGCTAGGGCTGGTTAATGAGTTTTCTAGCTAGCCATCTGTAGGTGGTGTGGTGCTTCCAAGCCTTGGGAAGCCATGGGCGGAGCCAGGGTGAGGGCTCCAGAGAGACTAGAATAGGTGCAGTCCTAGGGCTAGGACAGAAGTTATCCTAGGGTGGAGGTGGCATGTAGCTCTCTACGGGCTCGAGATTCAGGTATTGAGGACCTTGAGGGGTTTGGTTGGAGCTTTGAAAATCTGAGACATAAGATAGAGCAAGAAACCAAAGTCGAAAGATTGAAGATTGCAGAAAAAGAGCTTTCTGCAGGTTAGCCAACTCAGTCCAAAACTGGGTTGGCTAAGTCTTAGAGCATAAGATAGACAGAAGATCGCATTTAGAACTGCAGGCATGGCACTAAAACTAGGCTGGCTCAGTCTGAAACTGAATCGATCCAGTCTTAGGTTAGCCGGCTCAGTGCTGAGACTGAGCCAGCTTAGCCTACGGGTGTAAGGATTGAGCCAGCTTAGCCTACGGGTAGAGTTACACATGGGTTCTGGTTGGACTAGGATAGGAACTTATCCTAGGGGTCTTAAGGCCTGATTCAAGAGGTCTTAAGGGAGCTCATTCATGTATGGATTAGGTTTAGATCCAGGGGATGAGAGCATGTGAGACATGGATGTACATGGGCTCAGTGAGTGCTTTCATGTATTGGATTAGCCTAGGAAAGTTTTTAAGCTGAGGTTTATTAGAGTTCATATGGAAAATCTAGGGTACATAAATCGGGATATTGTAACTTTTACAATAAGGTTGAAATACAATTGAGCTTTTCTTCCTAACTATCTTCTCTCTTCTCTCTGGTTCCAACATTAAAATCCTAGCTTCTCATATCTTTCTTAGATCTTCTTCGGTTTGCTGGATTAACACTAGGTTCATGTAAGAGATCAGATCTACGACTACGACTTCAAGCAACCGTAGAAACAATAATTGATATCAGAGCCTGATTAAGCATGAAGGAGGAAGAAGATTGGTTTTCAGTAGAGATCAGCAGCGAGATTCAGATCTAAAGGCTTTCTCTAGGTTTCGTGAGGAAGGAAGAGATTACAAGGCTGCTATCCACCATCCCTAGTCAAGATATTTCTCAGATCTACTTATTTGATGTTATTTGATTTGGTTTGATCATGGAGAATAGTGAGTTGAAGGTAGGATTAGAAAAGTTTGATGGAGAAAAAAGTTTCATGATGTGGATGGTAAGGGTGGAGGATTTGCTGGATCAGATGAGACTGGATTCGACCTTGAAGGATAGGTCGAGAGAGATGACAGACAAGGAGTGAGTGTCCTTGGAGAAAAGGGCATGTGCAATGATTAGGACTTGTTTGATGGATGAGATTTTGTATGGTGTGTTGGAGAAGAGAATACCCAAGGGATTATGGTCGAGGTTGCATTAGTTGTACATGGAAAAGAACATGTACAATAACTTGATGCTAAAGAAGCAACTATACAACCTTCGGATGCAGGAGGGCGAGGATGTTGCAGGGCATATTCAGCGGTTCGATTAGATAAACATGAACTTGCTCAATATAGGGGTGGATTTAGAAGAGGAGGACAAAAGTCTATTGTTGCGATATTCAATACATAGAAGCTTTGATCCATTGGTGACAACTTTGCTATATGGTAAGGAGACACTGGTGTACGAGGAGATCGTATTAGTGCTCAGATCCAATGAGAAGCAAGAATGGATGATGAAGAGGAAGGTCTTCCAAGAGAGTCTTATAATTTTAGAGAAGCACAGGAAAGAAAAGAAGAAGGGCGAACAGAGGGACAGCAAGGGATTCAAGAGATGCTTCAAGTGTGGAGGAGCAGAGCACTTTAAGTGGGAGTGTTCACTTTGAAAGAAGTACAAGAAAAGAGAAAACTTGGATTTCATTAATTCAGTCACTGATAGTGAAGAGTCGGATGAGCTCTTGGTAGTCTCAGAGGAGTCCACAGGATGCGGAGAGATGGTTTCGAACAGGTCTATGAAGTCTAGAGGGTCTGAAGGGATAGCGACGGTGTTCGAGGTACAGCAGCAGGTCCAACAGTACAGCATTGGATGATTGGCCTTGGAGGACTCGGAGATAGAGTCAGCTTCTGTAACATCAGGGGGACTTTAGTTCCAGGTGGAGCATCGAATAGTGGTGGCATCACGGGTGGAGAAAGCTATGACATGGGTTCAAAGCAGAGGGGTGCAGAGGGAGGACCTATATCCCAGCACCAGTGTCGGGGCTGTACAGATCTCGATGGAGAGGATTGTGCAGGAAGACAGACGTGGCTCTGAGGAAACAGTGTCAAGTGGAGCATCAGGAAATGCGATGAGTGCCGGTAAAGAAAACGTTGCATGATGTCTAGAAAAGTTCAGGACAAGTGATGCAGCTGCTAAGCAAAAGGATATCTACAACTTCAAAAATGGTGCAGAGGAACAAGCCAAGAACTTCAGCGGTGGAGGCGATCATTCTGAAGGCCTCAATTAAAGAAAGCTCAGCAACTAAAGAAGAATGGTAGTGGCAAGATGATCATGAGGGGCTATCAGGACATGCAGGGATAGTGGGATCATGCAGGAGGATGTTGCCGAATGTGCCAGGGATTGGGCATACCAAGGTGGAGATTGTAGATGGTGTAGTGCTCCCAAGCCTTGGGAGGCCACGGATGGAGCTAGGGTGGGGGCTCCGTGGAGACTAGGATAAGTGTAGTCCTAAGGCTAGGACAGGAGTTATCCTAGGGTGGAAATGTCATGTAGCTCTTGAAGGAAAATCCTGATTTTCCGGTCCAGGTTCGTCCAGATCTGATTAGATCAAGAGATATATTTCAAAAATTTTTCTCTTGATCTTAATCAGATCTTGATATATTTCAGATCTGATTATTATTATTTTAATAAATAAAATAAAAGAAGATAAATTAAATCAAATTCAATTTACCTGATTTGGGTAATCCTATTACCCTGTAGATGATCCTGATTGTAGCGGAAGGTTCTGGATCTTAGCCACGCAAGCGCCTGGCCTCTACCGGTATCCACTCGGGTTGGATCTGGAGAACCTCTTCTTCTCTATCACACCTCCAAAAATCAGATCTGGATCTGATTTGGAGGATCTTCAAAACTCTTTTGAAGATCTGCAGTCGTCCTTTTGCAGCAGCGCAGCCTTCTTGCTTTTGATCGCCTTTCCTTGATCTGAATCGCACCAACCACTAAGTCCAAAACACTTTTGGACGTGGAGAGCAAGGGGAGAAGAGAGTATGGCATGGAGAAGGAGGGGAGAGGCAGCCTTGGGGCGTGGGAAATCTCTTTTCAATAAGACTTTTTACTTGGAATTAGGGTTGGGCGCAGGGTCTTATTTATAGACTAAGCTTGTGATCCAACTCCTCTTCCTCTCAACCAATCACAACCCTTTGTGAAATCAGATCTAAATCTGATTGGTTGGAATAGAGACCCCTGGATTCCTCCTTAGAGGTGCCTAAGACCAGTCAAACTGGATTCTTAGTAGAACTCTGATTGGAATCCAAAAGGGAGGTGGAGTCCTTGTCCAACAAGGACTCCTAGGCGCCTCCTACTTGGGCTCACGCCACCCGAGGGTTGGCGTGCGCCCTTCTCCTTGCCAGGTTCTGGCAGGGGGACAGGCCCCCACCAGCTCTCCAATAGGTGCATGACATGTGGTCAAAAGTCAAAGGGTCAATGGTCAACGTTTGACCAGTCAAAGGTAGACTTTTGACCAAAGTCAAAGAACAAGAAATGGCAGGTGACCAAAAATGGCAGGTAATGTCTTACAAAATAAGACAACCTTTTCTGACTTGGACAACCTCCAGTCAGACCATATGAAGGCCTCTGATTGAGCACAAACTCCTTTGGCTCAGTCAGGACAACTTATTTATGATAGTAAAAGAAGAACGTTAGGTTCAATCGAGTGCTAGCACGATTTCCTTGAACCTAATTGAATCTCATTCAGATCAATTGAACTAGATCAGTTCAATTGATGATCACCAGATTCAAACCCTTGTTTGTGTGACCCAGTTAGGTTCAGTTCTGTATGGTAATGGGATATGTCATGATCTCTATCATAGACATCATCGAAACTCCTTTCGATGGATCAGAACTCTTCTGATTCGAACAGCTAGAATGATCGATCATCTAAATCATTCTAATTGCTCCCAAAATCCACCAGTGACACCTAGCAGTATATGGTGGCAACCCATCAGAGCTGAATGCGAACCTCTTGGTGCAGCTACCTGTGTGATTAAGTTCTTCTATCTTGAGCCCCGATCAGATTAGGGTTAAGGTGAACTCGTCAAACCCTAGTCTCTGTCATATGATGTAATCATTCGATTCGAGTCCAATGTGAAAATCTAAATAGAAACTCTTTCTATTATTTCACTCTGCCATGGCCATGGGCTTCTGGACTTGATTCTCATGATCATCATAGGGCTGCTCCTCTACCACCGAGGTAGATAGATTCCATCTTGATGCAATCCAGTTCCTACAATGAACATGCTATAGCCAACATACACCTCAGGGTTCCATATGGCTAGGAGACCGAGTAATGGTGTAGTCAAACTATAACACCCTCAAGGTGAACTGCCGATGCATCTCAGGTCAAAGAACCAGACACACTACTGCAGCATCGAGTCAGTCATTGACGAGAAGGTAGACTTCCCTAATGACTACTCGAGGTGGTCACGCTCAGTGCCCTCGTTCTCTAACGAGTACCTGTACTCTCGCTCCGGTGTCTCCACACCGTAGACTCAAGACTCATCTACTAAAGAGAAGCGATTGTACACCAACCTTCCGGATCAATCACCATCCTCGTGATGATCCTATGGTCGGGAGCATGTTTATGAGTTAATAATGATTATTCATGTCTTAAATTTTCAACTCTTGAAAATATGAATTATCATTACCATTAACTCAAAGGATGTATCACAGACACTAAATACACATATGTGATAGAAAATAACCCATTTTATTAATTATAGTCAAAATTATAATTTTGCCCCTAGAAGTGTATTACAAGTGTCAGCCAATTCTGGCTTCTAGGGCACATATATCTAACAATCTCCCACTTGTCCTAAAGCCAATTGGCTACAAGTCTAAGTCCCATCTTCTCAAGGTGGGCTTCGATCTTCTGCTGGCCCAACGGCTTTGTAAGTGGGTCTGCCACATTATCTGCGGAGTTGACTCTCTTGACCTCAACGTAACCCTTTCTCAAGGTAATCGCGGATGAGATGATATCGCCGCTCAATGTGCTTGGACTTTCTGGTGAGACCTCGGCTCCTTAGCAAGGGCTATGGCGCCATTGTTGTCGCAGTATAGAGGAATGGCATCTGATGGCATTACTCCAATTTCTGCAGCAAACTTCTTGTACCAGAATGCTTCCTTTGTAGCCTCTGATGCAGCGATATATTCTGCTTCCATGGTGGAATCTGCTATCACAGTTTGCTTGGAACTCTTCCAGCTGACAGCTCCACCATTGCACACAAACAGACTTCCAGATGTCGACTTTCGATCATCTATATCGGACATGAAAATCCGAGTCTGTGTATCCCTGGACTTGGAGTTCTCCATTACCAAAGACCAACATCATATCCTTAGTTCTTCTCAAGTACTTAAGGATACATTTCACAGAAGTCCAGTGTTCTTCACCTGGATTTGACTGATATCTGCTTGTGACACTCACAGCATGGGCTATATCAGGTCGTGTACATAGCATGGCATACATGAGGCTCCCTATTGCAGAAGCATAAGGGATCTTGCTCATGCGTTCTATTTCCTCAGGTGTGCTAGGGCACATCTTCTTGGAAAGATGAATACCATGTCTGAAGGGTATTAATCCCCTCTTAGAGTTTTCCATACTAAACCTCTTTAGTACTTCCTCTATGTACATCTTCTGTGAAAGTCCTAGCATCCTATTCGGTCTATCCCTATAGACCTTAATTCCTAGAATAAAGGATGCTTCACCTAGGTCTTTCATGGAGAATTCCTTGGACAACCATATTTGACTGATGTCAACATGGGAATATCATTCCCAATAAGGAGGATGTCATCCACGTACAATACGAGGAAGACAACAGCGCTCCCACTGACCTTTTTGAAAACACATGGTTCCTCTTCATTTTTGATGAAACCAAACTTTTTGATCACATCATTGAAACGAGTGTTCCAGCTCCGAGATGCTTGCTTAAGTCCATATATGGACCTTTGCAGCTTGCAAACCTTGTGATCAGTATCACTGGATGTGAAACCTAGCGGCTGTTCCATATAGATATCTTCCTCAAGATATCCATTTAGGAATGCCGTTTTCACGTCCATTTGCCATATTTCATAATCGAAATAGGCTGCAACAGCAAGCAATGTGCGGATGGATTTTAGCATAGCTACCGGGGAAAAGGTATCCTGATAGTCAATGCCTTCACGTTGACTATAACCTTTTGCCACCAGTCTAGCCTTGAATGTCTCCACATTTCCATCTGCACCAATCTTTCTCTTGAAGATCCATTTACACCCAATAGGTACTATACCTTCTGGTGGATCTACCAAGGTCCAGACTTGGTTTGAGTGCATCGAGTCAATTTCTGACTGCATTGCCTCTAGCCATTTCTCGGAGTCGATATCTGATATCGCCTCGTTGTAGGTTTTGGGATCATCACCATGAGCACCATTACCTATGAGGAACATTTCCTCTACATCCTCTGAAATAATACCTAAGTATCTTTCAGGGGATGGGAAACTCTTTCCGATCTACGAGGTGGAGGAGGTAGTGTTCTTATTGGCTCAACCTGATTTGGTTCCACTTGGTCCTTAGCTCTTTCTGCTTGTGAGACTTTCTCATCAAGCTTAATCTGCTTTCCAATGCCACTATCTTGAATAAACTATTTTTCAAGAAAGATGGCATGTCGACTCACAATCACATTGTGGTCTTCTGGAATGTAGAAATAGTATCCTAATGACTCTTTAGGATATCCTATGAATCGAGCTCTAAAGGACCTAAACTCTAACTTGTCGCTTGTTGTCTTTTGACATGAGCCGGACAACCCCAAATTCTGAGATGACTCAGACTTGGTTTCTTACCGTGCCATATCTCATACGGTGTGGTAGGAACGGTTTTAGAGGGAACCCTATTCAGTAGATAAATTGAAGTTAATAATGAATGTCCCCAAAGAAAATCAGGGAGGTCTGTGAAGCTCATCATGGATCGAACCATATCCAATAGAGTCCGATTTCTCCGTTCTGAAACCCCGTTGAGTTGAGGTGTTCCTGGTGGAGTCCATTGAGAGACTATGCCATTTTCCTTAAGATAGTCTAGGAATTCCCGGCTAAGGTATTCACCTCCTCGATCTGATCGAAGAACCTTAATGGGTTTTCCAGTTTGTTTTTCTACTTCATGTCTGAATTCTTTGAACTTTTCAAAAGCTTCAGACTTGTGTCTCATAAGATACACATACCCATACCTAGACAGATCATCGGTAAAGGTAATGAAGTAGACAAAATTGCCTCTAGCCGGCACATCAAATGGGCCGCACACATCAGTATGTACTAGGGCAAGGAGATCTGTGGCCCTCTCCCCATGTCCAACAAAAGGGAGTTTAGTCATTTTGCCTTGAAGACAAGATTCACAAGTTGGATATGACTCGAAAGTCAATGGACTCAATAGCCCATTTTTCTCCAATTTGTTGATCCTATCTTCTGCTATATGACCTAATCTCAGGTGCCATAGATATCTATCGTTTGGACTATCCCTAGGTCGTTTGGCATTCACGTTTTGCTCGATAGTTAGAACAGATACATCAATATGTAGCTGATAAAGACCGTTAATAAGGAAAACCATTTGCAATTTTATTTCTTTCATAAAGAATGTTACAATGGTCCTTAAAGAAGGTGAATCACATAGCCTTCTAGTGCTAAGCATGAAACAGAAATCAAATTCCTGCTAGCTGCAGGCACATAATAACAGTCTTTCAAAACTAAGTCTAAACCAGATGGTAATCGAAGAGGGTATGTTCCCACGGCTACTGCAGCAACTCTTGCTCCATTACCGATGCGTAGGATCATGTCTCCATCCCTCAGCCTCCTGCTATCCTCAAGACCCTGCATAGGAAGTGCACAGATGAGCACTAGAACCAGAGTCAAGCACCCAACTGGATGCAGAAGAAACCGTAAGGTTAGACTCAATAACGAGCATACCTCCAGAAGGACCTTCCTTCTTGTTCTTCAGGGTGGCCAGGTAAGTAGGGCAGTTCCGCTTCCAATGGCCGTCGCTGTTGCAATGGAAACACTTTCCTTTGCCATCGACCTTCTTCTTCGGTTCTGCCTTCTTCTTCTTTGATCCTTCCACCTTTTGCTTTTTCACAGACTTCTTTTTCTTTCCATAAGACTTTCTTTTGGAAGAAGTCCGTTCCATAGCAAGAACTGAGCCTTTAGAACCTTTCATAGAAAGCTCAGTGGTAACCAGCATATTCATTAACTTCGGCCAAGGAATTTTGAAGTTTATGCATGTGGTAATTCATGATGAATTGCCCATATGCATCAGTCAAGGATTGCAGAATAATATCGTTCTGCAAGTCCAAGTCCAACTTCACACCGAGCTTCTCAAGCTCTTCCATGTCCTTGATCATTGTCAGACAGTGATCTTGGACTGACTGCCCATCACGCATCTTAGCCTTAAAAAGTCATTTCGTGACTTGATATTTGGCTGCGCGACTCTGTTCACCAAACATCTCCTGCAGGTGAGCCAACATTTGGCGAGCAGTCCCGATATCTTCATGTTGGCGCTGGAGCTCATCAGACATCGAGCCCAACATGTAATATCTGGCCTTATTATCTTCGTCTATCCATTTTTCCAGAGACGCTCTCTGTTCAGTGGATGGACGAGGCTGGTAAGGTGGGAGGGTCCTGGTCCAAAACATGTGGTTAACTTCTCTGAACCCAAAACAATTTTGTAGTTCCTGAGCCAATCTTTATAATTGGGTCCAGTCAGTCTATGTGTGTCCAGGATACGTGCCAATGGGTTGGACGCAGACATTTTCCTGTAGAGAGTCAAAGATTCTAGTTAGATACTGTAATTATGACTTGACCAATTTATTTAGGGAATTTTATTTTTAAACAAATTAGCTCCCACTATTTTCTCGGATCCCTACACTCCCTCTGTAGAGATGCAAAAATCTCCGCGATTGATGATTTCTAGTGGGTGGTGCGGTCTCACCAACTGACTCATCACCTCACCTAACAGTTATTGGTGATGGGTTAGCCAATGAGTGAACAACTCTTGTTCAATGATTCTCTAATCATGGTGCACCCAAACTTGGTCTCTAATTCATGAATCTCACCGTATCCGGAATATTGATCCACTCCTTAGTTAAGTCAGACCCACCATTTGCATAGACTGGGTTCCTAATTGAGTCTCTCACCGTATCCGAAATATTGAGCCCAACTCATCCTCCAGCCCATAGCATCCAATGCCTAATAGACATGGTTGCATCTTTCCGGTGCAACTGAGCCACTGTATCCAGCCGAGAACAATCAACCCCGGGAAGGGCCCGCACATCTACAATGGTGGAAGACCTCAGACTTAATCTTTTCTTAGGGAGAATTGATTCAGGTCTCATTAAACTAGACTTGGCATAGTCATAACAATTATGACTAACCTAGTGGCATGGGTTAGCT
The DNA here is from genome assembly GCA_006176705.1 of Cocos nucifera. Lineage (NCBI taxonomy): Eukaryota > Viridiplantae > Streptophyta > Magnoliopsida > Arecales > Arecaceae > Cocos > Cocos nucifera. Next base: position 179,200 of record QRFJ01000568.1, read on the forward strand.
CGGATTATTGACCACCTCAGATCAGAACTGTGTCAACAGATATGGCCAGGTAAGTGAGACCGGTGGAAGGAATATGCCATTAACTCGTACAAGAACGCATTCAGGTCGAGTAGCTTCCAATTAAAAACCAGTCGGTCGTATGTGCCAAACTTACCTTAGACACCAAATTGTTGAGTCAGAACCAATTGGGTTAGCCTACAATCCAGACTCTAACCTCTGAGCCTAATTAGGTCTTGCTTGATCGTGACTCGATCTTGACCCAGACTTAATCCTATTAGGCTGGTCAATTTAAGCATTGTTGATCCCATCTAACCAACTCTTGATTCGGTTTGATCAACCGCTTAGACCTAATTGAGCTACCCAAGCCCGAACCCAGTATTATGAATATGTCTTAGATCTGAAAATTCTCAATTTTAGACCTAATTAATATTCCATAAACTTAATTCTTAATTAAGTAGGGTTCATAAACAAAATATGCACAATAAATCCTAGGGTTTCAGGATCTAGGGTTTTGCAGAAAGTAAGTTTTGGGTTTCTGATTAAGGACGAACACGCAGCACCCCTACACATCATAAGAACACCCCATCGAATGGGAAAGAGAGGGCCTTTAAACCCTTCTTCGTTCTTATGACCGGACGGCCAAGAGGAACGCCTTAATCAGGAACATGCAAATACTACAAAATAGTTTTAGATCTATATCATATATCTCATATACAAATTAGATCTAATCATGGCATATTTTGCATACATCTCATGTATCATAATCATGCATATTTTCAGATCTAAATTATCTCATAATAATCTAAAAAATTAGATTTAAATTGATCTAATCAAAATAAATTCTAATCTAGATAATTATGTAGAACTATTCTACAACTAGTCTAGACATGCATCAATCATATCTCATATGATATTTAAAATTAAATAATTTTTATTTACTATTTTTTAGATGTTATTATAACACTTATAATATCAAAAAATAGTAAATAAAAGAAGATCTAAAATATGATTTAATCAGATTAAATCAAAAACATGCAAGACTATTCTATAGAACTATTCTATTCTTAGAACTAGTCATGCATATCTTTCTAATCTTAGATCCAAATCATTTAATTTTAATTTTTTCTTGATTTCAGATCTGATCACATCTCATGTGACATCTAAAATCACTTTATTTTTAATTAAAATAAATTTAAAATCAGATCTAAACAATTTTAGAACCATGGCTCTGATACCAGTTGAAGGGAAATCCTGATTTCCCGGTCCAGGTTCGTTCAGATCTGATCAGATCAAGAGATATATTTCAAAAATTTTTCTCTTGATCTAATCAGATCTTGATATTTTAGATCTGAATTCTTATTATTTTAATAAATAAAATAAAATAAGATAAATTAAATCAAATTTAATTTACCTTGATTTGGGTAATCCTATTACCCTGTTGATGATCCTGTATTGCAGCGGAAGGTTCTGGATCTAGCCACGCAAGTGCCTGGCCTCTACCGGTATCCACTCGGGTTGGATCTGGAGATCCTCTTCTTCTCTATCACATCTCCAAAAATCAGATCTGGATCTGATCTGGAGGATCTTCAAAACTCCTTTTGAAGATCAGCAGTCGTCCTTTGCAGCAGCGCAGCCTTCTAGCTTTTGATCGCCTTTCTTTGATCTGAATCGCACCAACCAAGGTCCAAAACTCCTTTTGGACGTGGAGAGGAAGGGGAGAAGAGGGTTTGGCATGGAGGAAGGAGGGGAGAGGCAGCCTTGGGGCATGGGAAATCTTTTTCAATTTTTCTTAATCTGAGTTGGGCGCAGGGTCTTATTTATAGACTAAGCTGTGATCCAACTCCTCTTCTTCCCAACCAATCACAACCCTTTGTGAAATCAGATCTAAATCTGATTGGTGGGAATAGAGTCCCCTGGATTCCTCCTTAGAGGTGCCTAAGACCAGTCAAAGTTGGTTCTTAGGAGAACTCTAATTGGAATCCAAAAAGGAGATGGAGTCCTTGTCCAACAAGGACTCCTAGGCGCCTCCAACTTGGGCACACGCCTAAGGGTGGCGTGCGCCCTTCCTCCTTGCCAGGTTCTGGCAGGGGGACAGGCCCCCACCAGCTCTCCAATAGGTGCATGACATGTGGTCAAAAGTCAAAGTGTCAATGGTCAACATTTGACCAGTCAAAGGTAGACTTTTGACCAAAGTCAAAGAACAAGAAATGGCAGGTGACCAAAAATGGCAGGTAATGTCTTACAAAATAAGACAACCTTTTCTGACTTGGACAACCTCCAGTCAGACCATATGAAGGCCTCTGATTGAGCACAAACTCCTTTGGCTCAGTCAGGACAACTTATTTATGATAGTAAAAGAAGAACGTTAGGTTCAATCGAGTGCTAGCACGATTTCCTTGAACCTAATTGAATCTCATTCAGATCAATTGAACTAGATCAGTTCAATTGATGATCACCAGATTCAAACCCTTGTTTGTGTGACCCAGTTAGGTTCAGTTCTGTATGGTAATGGGATATGTCATGATCTCTATCATCGACATCATCGAAACTCCTTTCGATGGATCAGAACTCTTCTGATTCGAACAGCTAGAATGATCGATCATCTAAATCATTCTAATTGCTCCCAAAATCCACCAGTGACACCTAGCAGTATATGGTGGCAACCCATCAGAGCTGAATGCGAACCTCTTGGTGCAGCTACCTGTGTGATTAAGTTCTTCTATCTTGAGCCCCGATCAGATTAGGGTTAAGGTGAACTCGTCAAACCCTAGTCTCTGTCATATGATGTAATCATTCGATTCGAGTCCAATGTGAAAATCTAAATAGAAACTCTTTCTATTATTTCACTCTGCCATGGCCATGGGCTTCTGGACTTGATTCTCATGATCATCATAGGGCTGCTCCTCTACCACCGAGGTAGATAGATTCCATCTTGATGCAATCCAGTTCCTACAATGAACATGCTATAGCCAACATACACCTCAGGGTTCCATATGGCTAGGAGACCGAGTAATGGTGTAGTCAAACTATAACACCCTCAAGGTGAACTGCCGATGCATCCTCAGGTCAAAGAACCAGACACACTACTGCAGCATCGAGTCAGTCATTGACGAGAAGGTAGACTCCCTAATGACTACTCGAGGTGGTCACGCTCAGTGCCCTCGTTCTCTAACGAGTACCTGTACTCTCGCTCCGGTGTCTCCACACCGTAGACTCAAGACTCATCTACTAAAGAGAAGCGATTGTACACCAACCTTCCGGATCAATCACCATCCTCGTGATGATCCTATGGTCGGGAGCTGTTTATGAGTTAATAATGATTATTCATGTCTTAAATTTTCAACTCTTGAAAATATGAATTATCATTACCATTAACTCAAAGGATGTATCACAGACACTAAATACACATGTGTGATAGAAAATAACCCATTTCATTAATTATAGTCAAAATTACAATTTTGCCCCTAGAAGTGTATTACAAGTGTCAGCCAATTCTGGCTTCTAGGGCACATATATCTAACAGCTCTCTATAGGCTCGAAGTTCAGGTATTGAAGACCTTGAGGGGCTTGGTTGGAGCTTCAAAAATCTAGGACATAAGATGGAGCGAGGAACCAAAATCGGGAGATCAAAAACTTTAGAAAAGGAGCTTTCTATAGGTTAGCCAGCTCAGTCTAAAACTAGATCGATTAGTATTAGAGCACAGGACAGATAGAAGGTCACATTCAGAACTGTAGGCATGGCACAGAAACTGGGCCGACTCAGTTTGAAATTGAGCCAGCTCAGTCTGAAACTGAGCCGACGCAGTCTCAGGTTAGCCAGCTCAGTACTGAGACTGAGCTGACTCAGTCTGCGGGCAAAGTTACGCTTGGGTTCCATTTGGGCTAGGATAGGAACTTATCCTAAGGGTCTTAAGGCTTGGTTTAAGAGGTCTTATGGAGGCTAATTCATGTATGGATTGGGTATAGATCCAGGGGATGAGAGCATGTGAGACATGGGTATACATGGGCTCGATGAGTGCTTTCATGTATTGGGTTAGCCTAGGAGAGTTTTTGAGCTGGAGTTTATTAAGATTCATGTGGAAACTCTAGGGTACATAAACTAGGATATTATAACTTTTATAATAAAGTTGGAATACAATTGAGATTTTCTTCCTAACTCTCTTCTCTCTTCTCTCTAGCTCTAATGCCAAAATCCTAGCTTCTCTCATCTTTCTTAGATCTTCTTTAGTTTGCTGGATTAACACCCAGGTTCATTCAAGAGATTGGATCTACGGTTGTGGCTCCGAGTAGCTATAGGAACAACACCATCTGCATATGATGTAGCCTAAAGGATATTTTTGATAAGTCAAAACTAGTTTAATTTATAAATTTCTGATACGTTGGTATTTTAATTACATATAAATACATGATTGCTTTTATCTTGTAGGACTACTACCGATTCGAGACTCTCCAGGATAAGAAGGCTAGCCATCAGATCTTCAAGGAGGTGGCCACACGGAGGCTCCAAGATGGCCTCTATAGCCTCAGACAGTCCGCCATCCAGTAGTCCAATTTTCAGTCACCATTAGACTGGAGATCCTTCATGGATCACTGGATGTGGGCGGACATATAGCAAGCCCTCTACGATCAGTGGAATAGTGAGGAGTACTCTAGTAGGTTGTAGAGGACCTGGCAGAGCCGGATCGCCCAACAGGATCCAATCAAACATATGGGCGGCTCGATCGGCACACATGTTGTGATCGACAGATTGGTAAGAAATCAATATCAAAGCTTTTTACTAGAATTATAAAAACTCTTATATATATTTTAATTAATTTAATTTTATTATTTACTTATTGTAGATATGATAGCTGGGTCGTCCACCAGACTAGCTGCAGTTGTGGCAGGCCACACACCAGTCTAGCAGGACTGGTGACTATTTAGATTCTACATCATGATGGATTGTGGTAAGAACTTCAAACTTTATTTACTAATTAAGTTGTTACAAGATCTAATTTTTATATTACAACTAATATATTTCTTAATTATGCAGATGCGTTATGCGGAGTATATTGCTAAGAGGTATGGTGATGACCCATCTTCTCAGCCCCCTTTGACCTTGAGGGATAGCACAACACCATCGGAGGGCTGAGTAGGAGTTGGGTCATAAGATTCGGCCATAGCTCAATCTTTCACCACCTCGATATCCTTCGATGTCCTTATAGGCCTCGACATCCCAGACCTAGAGCGATGTGCATGTGGAGGAGGTCGTGCAGAGACTTCTGAGCCAGCGACCTCAAAGTCTCCTGGATGCCATCCGCGATACGATCATAGAGCTTCTCTGAGATCCATAGCTGCATACCAGTTGGGCTCATCATCCTAGCCATTACATCAAGTATATATATTATTAAATTATTTTAATTATTTTAAGTTTTTATTTTTAAAAGCTTTGTATATTTAGGTTTGAGTATGGAAAGGAGATTTAGGGGCTAAAAATTCAATCTAACTATTCAATCGATGGGTTGGAGGTGTTTATAGCTCCGTATCATCAAATGAAATATGTAAAAATAATCTGTTCAAGAATCAAAAGATTGTATCGAAGGATATGCCTTCATATCGAAAGATATGCCTCCGTATTGAAACTTACTAATATTATTTTATTCTTTTCATTATAGGATGCTGGGACATCCAGCTCTCATCCACTAGCTGCTGAAGAGGAGCAAGAGGAGGATTAGGCTGATAATAATGAGGATCAAACTTGATTTTCTTTTATGTATTATATTTTTTTTATATTACTTATAAAAATATATAATTATTATTTTTAATATAATATAATTAGTTTTTAATTTTTGATTATCATATTATCTTTGAATTTTAATTATAATAAGTATTAGGAATTATAATTCATTATAATTAATTAAAATAGATTTTAAAAAATATTATTATTATTATTTTAAAAAAATTAAATTAAGTACTATCGTCGATATTAGCGACGACATCTACCATCGCTAATAGTTCTTAAATTATTTTTTTATTTAATTTAAAAATTAAAAAAAATTAAGATGGCGTTAGAGATGGAATAATTTATCATTAATAATTATTAGCGATGACATTAGTAATGAATATGCCATCACTAATATTTTTTAAATTTTTTTTAATTTTTTTTAAAAAATTATTTAGAGATAAATTTATTTCATCTCTAAAGTCGTTGCTAATTCTATTATTAGAGATAATATTTTCTGCCATCGCTAATGATCCCAATTAGTGATAAAAATTTTTTAGATTAGTTTTTATGATAGTATTAGCAATGGCATTAGTAATAGCGACGACATTTCACCATCGCTAATAGTCTTATTGATCCAAAGATTGATTTTGATGATGATAAAAAATTTTGAGTATAAGTTATAAAATCTAACTATGCTTATGAGGATGTGCAATTTCAAAATTTCAAGTGCTTATAATTTTTCAAGTATTTTCTGATATTTTAATGAAGGTTAAGTCAAAAATGTAAATCTAGTCTATAAATTAATTTAGAGAAGAAAGAATCACAAATAGTCTTCTGTATGCATGGCATGCAAACTGCACCAACCCAATCCAAAACTGAGCCAACCTAATCTTAGTGAAAATAGAAGATAGAAAGTACAAAAAAATAAATTTTTAAGATTCAGAGGACTGAGCCGACCTAGCTATAAACTGAGCTGACCCAGTGGGACTGAGCCAACCCACTGTCTATAATGGTTAGTTTTCAAATCTACAACTTTTTTGCTCCATAAGCTTTTCAATGGCTATTTTCTCATCTTCAACGGTTAGATCTCTTTCTGAAAATTTTTCAGATGTCAAGAAATGATGAAAAACCTCAAGGATATATAAGAAAATCTTTGGAAGCATTGGAGATAAGTTTTTGGATGATTTATTGAGTATCCATTGAGAAACCAAAAAAATGAGTAGAAAAAAAAAGAGTGATTCTCAGATATTCTTTTATCCTTCCAATATTCTTAAACTAAGAGAAGTCAGGCTACAAGCATTGAAGATCAACACCTACTTTCTTCAAGTATTCAAAGAGAAGGAATCAAGCCATCAAGCAAAGCAATTCAAATTTTCTTCTCTTAAGTTTCATAGTGTTTATATTTTTTAGCTTAGTATTTATTTTGAATTTATTATATTTTAAGTTTTTTGGGACGAGAAACTTGGATTGGTCTAAGCCTAGAGTTGGATATTGTATAGTTTGATTGGTGAGCCAAAGTTAAAATCAATCGAAGTTGATTTTTAGCCTAAAAAAAAAATCACTTATGAGATTTTGGTTGGTGACCAGAAAAAATTAATTAGATTGATTATGAACCTGAAAAATAATCTTATATGATTTTGATGGTAAGCCAAGAAAAATCAAATAGATTTAATTATGAACCTGAAAAATAATTGGACTGTAATTCTAGTTGAGAATTATAGTTGAATTCTCAAGTGATTTACTTGAGGAGTGGACGTAGGTACTGAGTTTGACACCGAACCACTATAAAATTATTGTATTTATGCTTGTGCTTATTGTTATCATTCTTTACATCTTTTATCTTTCCATTGTCTTTTACATAAAAGATTATATTATTTATTATATGCACGTTACTTAGTTTAAATTATTAAAAATTTGTATATTAGTTATTTATTTTTTAAAATATTTAATTCATCTCCTTCTTGGATAGCCATGCTTGGATAATAATTGGTATCAGAGTAGGTGCTTTGTTATTAATTTTTGACCTAACTATTAAAAGTAAAAGATCTTGACAATCCAAATTAAATCTTTTTTGAATGAAGGTCATTCTATTGATCATCCCCCACTGTTAAATGAATCAAATTACATACATTAAAAAATTAGAATGAAAACTTTTATACAATCAAATGACTATAATTTATGAAAGATTATTGTTAATGGCCCTCACACACAAAATACATCATTTGTTGATGAAGAATCAATGCATCTAAATGCTAAGGCTTTAAATATGCTTTATTATTCATTAGATATAAATGTGTTCAATCTAATTTCTTCTTACATTTTAGCAAAATAAATTTGGAAAAAATTGTAAAGAAATTATGAGAGAGTAAATCAAAAAGAGAATTCAAGCTTCCAAAAAGAAAAGAAAGCTCATCCTAATATATGCCTCATGGCTCATGAGAATGGAAAGAAAAAGAAGAAGAAGAAATAAAGAAAAAAATATTTTGATTAAGGAAAAGCAAGGCATAGAAAAAAAAGATGAGAAAGAAGAAGAAGGTATCACCAATCGTTGCCTCATGGCTAATGCAAATAAGGTAAATCCTGAAAATTTTTTCAACTGCACATTTGATGAATTTTATGAAATTTTTAATGACTTAATGGATGAATTTAAAAAATTAAGGCTAAAAAACAAAGAACTTAAAATATCAAATCTTCTTTTAGCTAAAGAAAAGAATGAGCTTTTAATTAAAAAAGAAGATTTCTTGAAAGAAAAGAACCTTTTGGTAGAAGAAAAAATAAAATATTGATTGAGCAAGATGATTTTTTTAAAGAAAATCAAAGATTAGTTGAAGAAAAATAAATTCTTTCAAAATCTACAAAATTCTTAATTGAAGAAAAAGAAAAGCTCTTAAAATCTGAAAGATCTCTTTTGAAAGAAAATGCAAAACTAAAAAAAAAGATTGAAAATTCAAAATCCATGCTTGAGAAGTTTACACTTGGATTACAAAAGCTTCAAGCAATGTTAAATAATCTAAAAGCTATTTTCAATAAAGTAGGAATTGACTATAATCCTTTAACAAAATAGAAATTTATCCAAAATATATTCACGAGAGCTTCACCTAAAAATTATTCTATAGTTTGCTTTAAATGCAATAAAGTTAGCCATAAAATTTCTGAATGTAATACTAAAAGAATTGGTCATACTTTGATTAACCAAATATGGGTTCTAAAAGAAATCATAAGCTCTAACTCCAATGGACTCAAGATGACTTGGATACCAAAGATTAGCAAATGATTTTGTAGGTACACCAAAAATCCAATGAAATGAAAAGAGAAAAATATTATAGATGGATGTCTTGGAAATAAAATTGGATGGATGATGATGTTTGGTAAAATTTAAACTTTTCTCACATCATGCCATCATTATTTACTAATTTTCTTTTGATTATTAATTAGCATAATCATTGAGCATGTTAGATTGATTTTGATAATTTTATCATTGCTTAAAATGATCATACTCCATGAATTGAAAGATTGATTTATTGAATATATTGACTTTAATGATTTGCTAATATGTATGCATATGATAACTCTTTTTATGATTTGATAAGTATGATTAATTTTGATGCTAGTAATAATTTAAATATTTTGATTTTTAAATCAACATACTCTCTTTTATATATCATGCTATGAATGAAATGGTTTTATCTTAAAATTTAGCATGATATTTTAAGCCTCCCCATATCAATTTTATAATTGATGAATTTAATTTAAAAAATACTTAATTGGATGTGAATGTTTTAATTGCTGAACTCATAAGAGAAATTAATTTTTGGTATTTTCTATAAGATGCTAAATTATCAAAATTCTTTTAAAAATTTGAAACTCCATAATTGAACTAAACTTATAAAGTGTTCATTTAGTTTTTCCTTGATTTGATCTTATTTTTATTTGATAATTAGAATCCCCTAATTAATTTATTTTTTAAGTCTCTAAATTGACTTGAATATCTCTCTTGATCATCAATTTGATTGTCTTTTTTTTATCTTTAAAAAAAATTTATTAATGAACACTCATACTTTATTCTGATTGAATAATTTTAAAAATTAAATTTGAAAAAATGATCTTTTTGAATCTTGTGAAATTGATATCTAACAAAATATTTTATGAAAGCTGTCATTTATCTTTAAAGCTAAATATTTAATGAGGACTTCAGTTTTAAATAATTAGTATCATCATTTGTCATGTATTTGATTGATTTATCCTTTGATAAAAAGGGAAGAAATGACTTTATTTCAAATCTAATTTTGTACAGCTATATATTTGATATGATATCGTCTAAGATAAATTCAAAAATACATATCTTTTCTAAATCACATTCCTCAAGAAAAGAAAGAAATGATCTCTTTGAAGAATAACTAAAATTTTGTTTATGATTTGCCTTGACTAATTTACTAATATCAATTTAAATTGATTTATCATTCAATATCTTCAAAACTATTTGATTTGAATTAATTCATCTTTACCAATTCAAAACTAAAATCATTGATATCAAGCTAAATTTGTAAATTAATCTTTAAGTAATATTGAACTGATAAGAAAATCATGATTTGGTCCAAATTTTAGTTTAATTGGTATCAATAGTATCATTCTTGTCTTGCATTTTATTACATTATTCTTGGTAAAAGAATTGAATATAATATCTTAAATCTATTTCATATTGATATACTCTTGAAGTCATACCATTTGAGATAAATTCAAAGAATTTCATACTTTTTCTAAACTTAATTAAGTGATATTCTTATGATAAGAAAAATTTAAATTTAAATAAAATATTTTTTAATTACTTGTCATACTCTTTTGATCTTCTTGATGTTTGTTTTTATTATATACATTCTTTTGTAAACATCCTTTGAATTTAATAAAAAAATAAATTTTTAAAAAATTTAGTATCTTCTTGAGTGAATATTATGTTTGATTGATATTTAAATTTATTAATGCTTAGTTCACTCAATTGATACTTATATCTTTAAATTTTATTTAATTTTAAAATAATTTTATTTATAAAAATAAGAAAGAATTATTATTAAAGAAGAAATGATTATTTAATTAAAAATGGCTTTGAAATTAAAATTACCTTTCAAATTTAAAAATTTTAAATTTTATGATTAAATTCATGATTAAATATGCTTGAGTTGAAAGAAAAAGAGGAAGAAAAGTTGAAAGATAAAATAATCTAGTTATAATTATGAAAAATAAGGAGAGATAATGTTATTAAAATATTAAAAAAAATAAATTCTTGGTATCTCCAAAATAAGAGAAGAAATGCTTTTTTATCTTGATTTGATTAAAAATTTTGATTAATTTATATTTGAGATAAATAAATTTTGATCTTAAATTCTCAATCAATTATTTTCTTAAATGAAGCTTTCATGTATTTATTCTATTTTATTTACTTGATTTGATTGCCAAATCATCTTTGATGATAAATTGGTGTTAAAATTAAGTTTATAGCATATTCCTACTCTAAAAAATAAATTTTTAAACTTAATTTTGAAATTCATTTGAAAACTCGAATTTGGTACTAAATTTTTTATGAGCATTGCAAAATTTTTATGAATTATTTATATTAAAATAATTTTTATTCAAAGCAATGAATTTAAAAATATGACTATCTTTTATTTTGATATTATTTATTTTACTTTACTGGATACATCTTTGATACATATCTTTTTGGAACTTGTTTGACCAAAATTCTTTAAGAAAAAAAATTTTAAATATTGAAGTATATATTATGCTTGATTTTATTTTCAAATCTTTTGTAAAGATCTATTTCTCTTAAAGCTTAAAAATTTATATTTAAAAATCTAATTAAAGATCATATTCATTCAAAAAGAGAGAAAGCTAATTTAAATATCTCTCAAAAGAGAGAAGATTTTCTTGATGTGGCTTTATCAATTTGATATATCTCTCAATTTAAAGCTTTGAAGTTGATTTTGATGATTTTTCTTCATCTTTTCTATAAGTTTTTTGATGCTGTCAAAAAGGAGAAGAGTTATTATTGAGTTTATGCTTGAGCTTAATTAGAATGAAATAAGTTCTTATTATTTAGTGGTTTTATATCTATTAAAGGTATAATTATTTAGAAACCCACTATATATTATTTTGCATATACTCAAAAATTTTGTTATCATCAAAAAAAGAAAGATTGTTGATCAAAGATTGATTTTGATGATGACAAAGAATTTTGGGTATAAGTTATCAAATCTAACTATGCTTATGAGGATGTACAGTTTCAAAATTCTAAGTGCTCATAATTTTTTAAGTATTTTTTAATATTTTAATGAAGATTAAATTAAGTCAAAAAAGTAAATCTAGTCTATAAATCAATTTAGAAAAGAAAGAATTACAAACAGTCTTTGGCACGCATGGCACGCAAACTAGACTGACCTAGTCCAAAATTCAGCCAACCTAGTCTTAGTGGATCCAAAGGATAGAAAGTATAGAAAGATGAATTTTTAACATCTAGGAGACTGAGCTGACCCAACTATAAACTGAGCCAATCTGATCAGAAATTGAGCCAACCCGATATCTGTAATGGCTAGTTTTCATATCTGCAGTTTTTTTGCCCCATGAGCTTCCAACAGCTATTTTCTCATCTTCAATAGCTGGATCTCTTTCTGAGACCTTCTAGAATGATGGAAAATCTTAAGGATATATAAGAAAATCTTTGAAAGCATTGGAGATAAGTTTTTGAATGATTTATTGAGTATCCATTTAGAAACCAAAGAAGTGAGCAGAAAAGAAAAGAGGAGTGACTCTTAGATATTCTTTTATCCTTTCAATATCCTTAAACTGAGAGAAGTCAGGCTACAAGCATTGAAGATCAATGCCTACTTTCTTCAAGCATTCAAAGAGAAGAAATCAAGTCATCAAGCAAAGCAACTCAAATTTTCTTCTCTTAAGTTTCATAGTGTTTATTTTTCTTTAGCTTAATATTTATTTTAGATTTATTGTATTTCAAGTTTCTTGAGATGAGAAACTTGGGTTGGTCTAAGCCTAGAGTTGGACATTATATGGTTTGATTGGTGAGCCAAAGTTAAAATCAATCACAATTGATTGTTAGCCAGAAGAAAAATAATCATTTATGAGATTTTGGTTGGTGATTTGAAAAAAATCAACTGGATTGATTGTGAGCCTAAAAAATAATCTTATACGATTTTAGTTGATGAGCCAGAAAAAATCAACTGAATTTAATTATAAATCTAAAAAATAATTGAACTGTAATTTTAGTTGAGAATTATAGTTGAATTCACAAGTGATTTACTTGGAGAGTGGACGTAGATGCTGAGTTTGGCACCAAACCACTATAAAATTATTGTATTTATGCTTGTGCTTATTATTGTCATTCTTTACATTTTTTATCTTTTCATTACTCTTTACATAAAAGATTATATTATTTATCGGATGCACATTACTTAGTTTAAATCATTGAAAATCTGTACATTAGTCATTTATTTTTTAAAATACCCAATTCATCCTCTCTCTTGGGTAGCCATACTTGGGCAACAAGTCTAAATTCTTGTAGTATTTCATGTATTATATAAATATGCATCTTGTACATATGTATGTGTATTATGAGAAAACATTATTCCAATGTCTTGTGGAATTGGACGTTCTAAATATTGAAAGGATTTTGATAGCAATGGGAGGGGAGGGGGTGGTTTGGGGTGGAGGATGTTGGGGAGCATATATGATAGTGGTCACCGGATGAGGATTAGCTTCTTCTCTTGATCTCAATATACATACACACATGTAAAATGCATAAGCCATGTATACATATGTTTATATACCGTATGCATATACAAGATTCTTTTTACACTCATGGACAAACATAAATATCTACATGGATGCATGTATCTACAAAAGTGTACATATGTATCTTTCACAAATAAATGTGTTTTAGTATCAAACATAACCAAGAATTTTAAATGTGGTGAAAGTAGTTTGTGGTTAATCTAATGAGTTTTGGATAATTTGGAATGTTATAAAATCATGTAATACTAAATAAATTTTAAAAAAATATGCTAAATGATAATACATGTATAATACAAGTAGTACATGAGGTTCACTATGTTTCCATTGTTAATTTCGACTATGTAAAAAATCAGTTTCAAAATCCAAAAAATGTTTCATCTTGTTATTTTTTATCCCAAGATATCCTTCCAACTTTTTCGAGATTAACCATACAATCCCAAATATATATAAATAAGAAAAATTAAAATTTTGGTTTTAGACAAACAAGAAAATTTTACCTAATTATAATCATTGCAATAAACAAATAAAAAATCCTGGATTCCAATAAAATATGAAAAAAAAAAAATTGCTTATAGCATGTCAGAAAAGAATATGATAATAAATGAGTAAGCAACTTCCTTTTTGGTGAAATCATACAAAATAAAATCCTCTCTTTATTATTCTTCCACTGCCTCTTTCAAAATAATAGAAAAATATCATAATAAAAATTATGAGAGCAAATAGATTAGAAGAATTTAGAAATACCTCTAAACATAGATAAGGAAATATTTAAGATGTTCTTGAAAGTAGATAAATATGAAAAATATAAAACTCTCTAGACAAATAAGAGAAAACTATTTAAAATTTTATATAATATTTTTTTAAATATACATTGCACATGCTTGGGTACTAGTTTCTTTAATACATTCATATGCATAAGATAATAAAAAGATTTTTTACATAAATTTGAATGTTTAAAAAGGTATGCTTGCAAAAAATCCAAAATAAAATCACTATGCCTTGTTTGCTATAATTAGCGTGCCTAGGATCGAAAGTTTTCCTAATTAGCATCCGTGTGATGGACTTGGACACGGTGGCATAGAGACAGTTATTAGTAGGTAACGCCTCTGACCAGGTTTAAGTAGCTGTCATTCCACATGTCAAGGAACCCCCACCGTCCATCCTTCCCTTATCTACCGCCACCACCCTCTCTCCTCCTCCTCCACCCCATTCCCTCCCAACCTCCTCCATCCCCTCTCTTTCCCTCTAATCATCTCTCATCTTCCATAGACTCCTTAGACAAGGCAAAATGGCTTCTTGGAGTAGCCTGACGCAAATGCTTGAACGGCCAATGACCGACAGACCGACGCTAATGGAGTCACTTTCATGGAACCAGATTAGGCATGTGGAACCGAGCACGGCCACCTTCGAGATGTTTGGCGAGATCCAATTCAGAGAGAAGTCTCCATCATGTAAGCCTCTTCCTACAACATTGTCCTTCCCATTGGATCATCAAAGCCTGCAAAGCTATGCCAAGGAGCTTGATGGGAAAGAAGGTGGTGATGGCAAAATGGCCAACAACCCATGCAATGGAGATCCAAACTCCAATGGTCCGAAGAATTCCGAGACCCTGCAGCTTTGCACTGAGGGGCTTGGCTTTGAGAGCTTTGTTGATGTGAAGGATTTGACCATTGAATCTGGCAAACATTTGAACAATCAAAGGAAGGAGGAGAATGATAACGGTCGAAATGGATACATGAGGAGTTATTCGCACGTAAGATCAGGAAGCAAAGAAAAATTCCCGCCGCCAATAACTACTATAGGGAGGGGAGGAGGAAGGCCCTGGATATACTTAAAATCTTACAGGAAAGAAGGAAGGTTTGTTCTCAAAGAGATTAGAATCCCAACGCAGCAGTGCTTGCAAGCCACCCGGGAAAATGGGCGGCTTGTGCTGCAGTTACTTCGTCCGGATGAAGGAAATGGACAAGAAAATGATGAACACTCTGATGAAGAAGAGTAAGGATTATAGCAAGGTGAAGAAGATAAAGGAGAAGAAACAGATACTGGAGATGTAATGGGGTTAGTGATAAGCTTGACAGCATGATGCTGATTGGTCCAAAACCAGATGACATGAATTTCTTGATCCAGTTTTGTTTTATCATTTCACAAGAAGTGTAGTTTTCTTCTTCTTCTTCTTGCTTTTGGCTTAGGAAGTATTCCCTTTGTTCGCGTCCTAGTCTTCCAGGTTTCTTGTTTAGTACTGAAATCTGAGACAAGGTGTATTTTTACAAACTTTTCTAATATTCCTGAACTTTCATGCTTATTGATGCAAGTTTCTTTAATAAACCAAGATAAGTTGGCAGCTTGAATTTGGTGACATGGCTTCGTTATTATTATTATTATTATTATTATTATTATTATTATTATTATTATTATTATTATTATTATTATTATTATTATTGTATTTCATTTGATTTGATGGCTTCATACTGTAGAATTTCAACAGACTGACTGTAGAGTCTATAGATCCTGATGCATTAAGGTGATTTTTTCTTGACTTCATAAAGAATGCAGTAGAGTTTCATGAATGCACACGACATAAAGCATTAGAAAAAAAAGGGGGGGGGGGAATCAGATGTCCCAAGATCAAAGCACGGATAAAAGTTTGCACAAAATTCAAGCAACAAAAGACCAGTTTGCTACTTCTCTTGACTAGTAGTAAACTGTCTTAAGTTCGACCTAAATGTCAAAACTAAAAAATTTTGCCATTATTTTTCAATCAGCTCAATGATGTGCAACCAATATTTGTATTCCATATTTGTTCTTGATGTATCTCTAAACTTCACCCAAGATAGATGAACTATTAGACAGATAATAATGCTAATGCTTAGACCAGAAAACTTTGCGGTCATGTGATTTTTTGGTACTCATAAAGGCCATTATTATATATATATCAATTAAGATTATAGAGGCAACAGAATTAGATCAAGTTGTCTCAATTTTTTTTTGAATGTATATCTCCTCTAGAGAGTTAAGATCATGTATAATTGAGTGAGCAAGCCAAGGATAACCAAATGACTAAGATTAGATGGCTGGCCAAAGCAGGGTCCTGGGAAGAACACTAGCTGAGTGCAAGCATAGCAGGGTCCTGGGAAGAACACCAGTCGAGTGCAAGCAAAAGGCTCAACGCTGGAGAGACTGGATAGACTGGAACGCCTACTGTCTTCCCATACCAGGACTGCTGTTCTCTAGATACCAATGTCCCATTTTCCAAGTTTCAACATTAACTTTCAGTATAATTCAGAAGAATCCATCCAGTTCCTGATCAAAGAAAATCCAATCATCAGAAGAAGCACCTCAATATCAAGTAGCCATCACTGAATTGGCAACTGTGGCATCCTTGTCAAATATTTCTTGATTTTTTATTCATCAACTCTTTGAGCTTATTTCCAGAAGCAAGGATTTGATGGCACAAATTAATTTATGATATAATTTTGCAACAACTTTAAGACTTTTTAACATCACATCCACACATTTATTCCGAAAAGAAGCTGAAATCTCAACCTCATTGCTATTTAACATGTCAAAGTCCCAGAGAAGGATTGCTGCCATCTAATGTCAAGAGTACCTTGTATAGTATGGTCGCCCATCACGAAATACCCCCCAGCGTTATCTTTGTGTCTTGATTGTGGCCATGTCAAACTCCACAATCAAAATGTCTTCATCTTTGTCATTTGCAAGAGCAACTATTTCTCCAGTTGGGACTTTTTCATGGATAATCAATATTAAACAACAACAGATAATTACATAATGTATTGCTCATATTAGCAATTTAGAAGCATCAAAATGAGAAAAGAATGCCGCTATAGTTGGAGTCTAATAGGAGAAAAATTCCTGCTATGAAAGAATTGCCATAAAATGTGATCACACTCTCGCCATGTTATGGTTTGATCTTCTCCTTTCCAATCCGGTTGGAAGCTACAAGAGGAACCTACAACATCAAAAATACATTAAGCTCAAAGATGAGCAAGGGCAAAAATGCCCCATAAGCCACCCTAACAAATCACCAGCCAAAATACCAACAAAGGTTCTAACTTGTACTGTAATGACATATTACCAACTTAGCACCAGCATGTCCTTGCATCACTCACTTCCAATGTTCATGAGAGTCGAGACCTTCATCTTGTGGTTTCGATCCAATGGCAGTAGGATATAACAGTACTTCTGCACCTTGCGTGCAGCTTCCGGAAACCACTGATCCCAGCAAAATATTGCTGCCAACAAAAGAAATGGCCTCAGATATATAAACAATCAATGCATCATGGGCAAGCCATCATATTAACTTTTTCTTGCGCTTAGAGTAAGCTGTATAATACATTGTATATTTTCATATTTGATTAACAACTAATACTAATTTATAATTTTTTACATGCAATTTCACTTGCGAACTCCAATTTTGGCAAATTTAGTTGTGGAGACCTGCCGTTCATTGACACCAAGGAAAAACGTACGTTAGTTCAAAAGTGGTTTAGATAGTTTATGTCTTCAAACACGATAGACACAAAAGGCTTTCTTGTTTGGTCTCAACAAGACTACGATGTGTTGGGGGAAAGTAAAAGAAATGATGAATGATACCCCACCTTTGAAACCAGTGTCCCCAGAATTCAAATAGAATTTTTCTTGCTAGCCTAAATAGAAAAAGAAATTGCTCATTAATTGAACGAAGAATAGAATGTAAGAAGTCTAGAAGCAGATGATTCTGATATATCATGTCTGGTCTATCTGGAATATGTGGTTTCCTATACAATCCAAGATCTGTCCCATCTGCATCAATGATGGCTATTGAATTGTAGTGAGCATTGTTTGCTTCCTCGAAGAAAACTCTCTTGTATCATAACACCTAACTCCTTTGCAGGTTTTAGCATCCTGCAAAACGTGGAGTGCAATTATTTTAGGTTAGAATACTTGATGGAATAGAGGGTGAGCCTTCATGCATGGTAAGTTGCTCTACCGTGAGCCGCGTGTCATGGGTTTGAAACATGGAAGTAGCCTCTTTGCATATGGGGGTAAGGCTAGATACATCTGACCTCCATCGCGCACTGGGATGCCCTTTTGTAATATTTGATGGAGTAATAATTTACTATTGATTTTGATATTTTGATATGCACATTGATTGCAGAAATCTTGCGGATAAAGCTTAATTTTTACCTCAAAATTGTGGGATGTCCTTTACAAGGCTTAGCACATTGAAAGAAATCTGCCCTTTGTGCTTGACAGAATAGTACCCTTCAAATCGTTCCTGAGGCGTATAACAAGATGTCCATATAAAGATAACTAGAGAATCACCAACTCCTTTAGAGCTAGTGAACTTCTAAATACATCGAGGTAAAGTAATTCTGTCAACTATCATAACTCACTCAACATAGCAATAATCATATCAGTGTAATGTAAATCCTGCTTAATATGTGATTTGCTTTCTGAGTAGTGTGATAACTCTTTGGTGTCATCAGAAATAAGCCTGCATGTGGGGTCCAGATGAGTGATTTTAACAAAGTGAAGATTCAGACCCCTGATTGATTCAGGCAGCAGAGATTTGGATTCTTTTAGAACAGGTTCAAACAGATTTTTATTTGAGGTATGCCAACCTTCCTGAATTGAACTGAGAAACATATGATGAGAAGTTTGCATAATATTGCTTTCAGCTTGATTGTTATGATAATATTTATAGAAGCAACCATAAGATCAAGTTTTTTTTTCCTCTCTTTGTTTGGACAGTATACTGTTTTCTTCAATCAAGATATTCACAAGAAAAAGCAGACTTAAAGAATATCCAAACAGTGCTACATCCAGCATGTCAAGATAAAGTATCTTTTGTGGTTAGGAATTAGTTAGCATTGTTTTCATTCTAAATAAGAAAACACTAGAATGCACCCCTCTACGGGGCACAGATTCGTAAATGTGCATGCTAGCTAGGTCCAAATCAGATAGCTATCAGCTACAAGTGCTCGTGGAATTACTTCTACGGCACATGCCTAAGGCTTAAGTAACCTATTTTTCTAAACTGAAAATGTGCTTCGGATACTTCTTCTGTACAATTGAGATATTTCTTTCATGCCTCTAAAAATGTTAACCTTTTAATGATGAATGGTTAATTTTGTAGTTTGTAATGTTCATACTATAGAATGGAATACAGATTGGGGTTTCGATCTGAATGACGACTAAATAATGAGGTTATGGAAGCTAATGCTACATACAAACCAAGAACTCTATTATTTTAATAAACCACCTTCATGGTTGCTTTCACATACATATACTAGACATGTATGCAGGTATATATATATTTATAGACATATCCTGGCCATATCACATCCTACATTTTATAGATTTGTCATATCAGCATATCCATATCATGTCATATCCAATCTCCCATATTTGTATCTATGCTTCATGGGCTCCCATCATAACAAGAATTTATATATCAAATTCCGAGTTCTCAAAAACACAAATTATAATATTATTGATGAGAGAAGCTGGATGATATCTTAAAAAATAATAACTATACTCTACACCAATATGAGTACATTTTGAAGCAGAAAGTTTAATAAGATAGCAGTGAGGTTTGATGATCAATCTATTTCTGTCAGAACACAGTCCACATTTATGACTTTTTACCTGAATGAGAATAATGTTTGCCCCCTTTCTATGAGCAGCTCTAACCAGCCTGCATGAAAATGTGTTAAAGAAGCTGATGTTATCCTATATAACCACCAAATATGAAGTAGAAAACTCCAATGCTGAAAAACACTCTATAAATCATGGCCGACCATGTTATTTGTTTAAGCATCCCCAAAGACATAGTTAATATGATTTATATTTATTATATAATATATATAATCTTAATTATGCCTTAATACCTCCCAGAACATATGCAAGGTGGAGCATAATCCAGCGCAGACATGGTATGCCTTAAAACTTGGCAACTCCAACTACAAAGAAATTATAATAATCAACTGCCTTCCTTAGCATTATAGACGCACTTCATAGTAGTACATTAAACAGATGTAAGTTATTAATAATATCCATTTCAAACTGGTAATAAAATATAAGTTGGAAAAAGAGTCAAATGAGTTTCTAGATGTATGCTTGGCATAATATAGCAATTACAGAAAATAAGCATTTCAAACACAAAATAGTTGGCATCAAGAGTACTGTTCATTGTGGGAATTCTAACTTCAGTTATAAAGAAAGAAAAACACCTTATTATACAAATTGTATTATCCTCCTATCAATTTTAACCACATTTGCATCTTGGATAGGCATTTGACCTCTAAATATCAACATTGCTCCAAAAAGCTCTATGCTATTAAAAAACTGCTGCAAAATTTAAAGTTGATGGGCGGGGAGGGGGGGGGGGGGGGGGGGTGGGGGGGGGGGTGGTGGGGGTTGTGGTGGGGTTCCTAGATGGTCAAATATGCATTTTTCCAGATGTATTTCCAGGGGTTCCTTGATTGCCAAATATGAATTTTTCCAGTTGTATTTCCTTAGTCATGCCTCTATTCTATCTTATGGTCGTACTAAGTTTTGAGACACCATTCTTTGCCTCTCAAAAATAATATAAAAGAAAGCTCATCATCCAACAATTTTCACCTCCATAAATAACAAATCCCATCAATCAACTGAAGTAGATCGCCAAGATTTTTAATCCACCATGGAGGATCCTTTTAGCAGGATGCTATTAAGGTCCTCCATTTGTCTAAAATTTTGGGAACCTCCAACAAGTTTCATGCTGCCATCCATTTGAAGACTAGTAAATGCTAAAAAATATAGCTTGATAAGTTTAAGAATAAAAGGATCTTGCTACCTTAACTACTTCACCTTCTGCAAGCTAACCTCTAGACAGTTGTTTCTGCATCGCCACTTTTAGGGAAAAATTCAGTTTATAGAATTTTTTATCCTATAGTTAGCATGCTTCTATTATTCTAGCTGCCAAATCGGTCACCTTATCAAAATCAAAAAAAAATTTCTAGTTTATAATTAGATCTAGATGAACATCTACACATGTATCTATTCTCCTGGTACAGGATCCTGTATTGCACTATCAAGTATATATAGGGTATGAGAACCATTAGAAAGCCTCCTTCAAAATAATAAAGCGAGAGGAAAGCTTGTCAGAATTATTACTTATTCTATAAGTAGTTTAATTTCTTTCACTGGTCATAACATGCCCAAACTCTTGAACAATCTATCACCGATAATTTTCCAAAAGTTTTTGTTACCTAGCATGATGCCAGTATTGTGAATTAGTGAAAAAATTCTTGAATGAATCTTAATTTTTCAGTTGGCCAAATGACCCTACGAATTACAATTGCATAAATAGAATATTTGAAAATCATTCAATTGTTTGTGAATCTTACAATTAGATACAATTATTCACAATTTATTAAGAAATATGGATTGCTTACAAATTCATAATCCTATATATATTTTTGTTGTTACGAGTGCGTATCAGTATAATATATTGTCGTTACCATTCCCATGCTTGTTTTTACATGATTAAATTTATAGAATTATATTAAAAAATCTAATTTTCTATGTTGTTATATATTTTCTAATTTTGCTGTTATCAAAATTCTTTCCGAAGATTTTATGAATTTCCTGCAAGTACATCCAAACTCATATTAGTTCCCCTAGCCAAACTCGTGACTATGTTTATTGGAGGCACCAGGACAAATTGACTTAAGAACAGGGAATAAACCATGGGCGGTACTTAGCATAGGGTTGCCAACAAGCATTATAAAGCGCATGGACAGGAAATGGGCGTATCATGCAAGAGGGAGGCTTGATATGCAGAAAACGCCCATTTTACCAGAGGGGAATGCCTGAGCACAATACCCCTAAACAAGAGAATTTGTTGAAAGCAAGAACAGAGGCGAGTAGTAAAATTTAGTAAATGATTCGCAACTTCAACTTGCAAAATCCACTAGTGCGCCTGATCTTTGTTTGGTCAGAATAATGAATGCCATCACCTTAAGTCCAAGTTGCTTAATCCAATCCAACATCTTCACTATTGACACCATTGCCTTCCCTTCCCTTTTTTTTTTTTTATTTTTTTATTTTTATTTTTATATTCTTTGTAAAATGATCTCTTTTCTGTAATTGTTGTTGTGATGCAAGTGGGTGCCCAAATAAGTAGTGACAAGGTCTTAGAGTCAGGTGCAAAGGAATCGAAGACAGTAGTTTCTCTCGTGACCATGATCAACCACCACAATAAAAAGTGCCATTACAACCATGAAATTGGAAGACTTCTAGTTAGGCACTAAACACAACACCTAGGTCGGCTACACGACATGGCCATATGAATCCTAGAGTAATGCCCTAGAGATTATGTAAAGCCTCAAAATCCATTATAACTTCAATATCTATAAACAATAATGATCTAATTTCATAACAAATAACAAATTTAGTCATCCGACCAATATTAGTGATGGTTTATCTCTTCATTCCTTTCAACTGTAATTTCCTCCATAGCCAAGTTCAAGTATCATGTAACTCTGGAAAGAAAAACGAAAGGAGTTATGAATTTTATAGTCTAATAAGAATCTCTACACATCTATACCAATATAATAATATAATTTAAAAATAGCAATTTATAATATCAGAGTATAAAGTATAAAATCTAATAACTCAAATATCCATATAAACATGTATCAAATATCTATCTTATAAAAAAATGTATCTTAATATGCCAAGTAAATCCTTTTATGCTGTATTAGTTTCATGTATCTTGTCATTTATTTTTTTATCATAATTTCAAATTTTTTTAATCTTTTTTCTAGCTTTGGACTAACCAAGATCATGCCTTAATTCATGTCTGATCAAATTTTCATGCATAAGCCCATGGAGGTTATCTCAGGCATAAGTTCGTGGAGGCTATCCCATATATGAGTCCATGGAGACTATTCTAGGCATAAGCTATTGGTCGACTATTCTAGATATAAGCTCTTACAGGCTATCCTATGCATAAGCTCGTAGAGGCTATCCCAAGTATAAGTTTATGGAGGTTATTCTATGCGTAAGCCTATAGAAGCTATTTTAGGCATAAGCTCCTAAGTAGCTATATAGGCATAAGCTCTTGGAGGCTATTCACATGATAAGATTAGTCTAAATTATATCTTTTTCATTTAATTATTATATATTATTTCATCAAATCAATTTTAATTTATAATATGATCAAGATAAGTATGTCATAATCATATAATTGTATCATCAATTACTAGTACACATATTTAGTCAATATATAATATATTTATATTAAAAAATCATATAAAAATGATATTATCTTATGCAAAGCAAAATCCCACAACATAAATCTAATGATACAAGACCAACGATATAAATCCAATGGTACAAATAGTATATATATGTTAGATGTATGCCCTAAAAATCAGATTGGCTAACACTTATAATATACTTCTAAGGATAATTTTATAATTTTGACTATAAATAAATAAAAAAGTTATTTTCTATAATAGTATGTATTTGAAGTGTCTATAATATATCCTTTGAATTAATGATAATAATAATTTATATTTTTAAAAAATAAAAATTTAAGACACGAATTTTCATAATTAAACTACTTCTGACCATAGAATCATCACGAGAATGATGATTGATCTGAAAGATTGGTGTACGATCACTTTCTTAGGATAGATGAGTCTTAAGTCTACTGTGTGGAGACACTGGAGTGAGAGTACAAGTACTTGTTAGAGAATGAGGACACTGAGCATGACCACCTCGAGCAGTCATAAGGGAATCTACTTTCTCATCAATGTCTGGCTCGATGCTGCAGTGGTGTGTCTGATTCTTTGATCTAAGGTGCATCGGCAGTTCACCTTGAGAGTGTTATAGTTTGACTACACCAAAACTTGATCTCCTAACCATTCAAAATCTTGAGGTATATATTGTCTATAGAATGTTCAGTGTAGGAATTGGATTGCACCAATAAAAGAATCTATCTACCTCGGTAGATAAGGAGTAGCCCTATGATGATCATGAAATTGAGTCCATAAGTCCATGGCCATGACAGTGTGAAGATAATAGAAAGAGTTTTTATTAGATTTTCACATCGAACTTAAATCGAATGATTAATACATATGACGAATATTAAGTTTGATGAGTTCACCTTAACCCTAATCCTATCGAAGCTCAAAATAAAAGAATCCAATCATACAGGTAGCTGCACCGAGAGGTTTGCTTTCAGTTCTGATGGCTTGCTATCATATACTACTAGGTATCATTGATAAATTTTGAGAGCAATTAGGATGATCCTGATGATTGATCATTCTAATTATAAGAATCGAAAAAGTTCTGATCTATTGAAAGGTATTTTGATGATGTCGATGATGGAGATCGTGACATATCTTATTATCATATGGAACTAAACCTAACTAGATCACACAAATAAGAATTTAGATCTGGATGTCATCAATTGTGCTAACCTAATTTAATTGATTTAGATTAGATCCAATTAGGTTCAAAAAAATCATGCTAGCACACAATTGAGCCTAACTTTCTTCTTTTGTAGCCTTTCTGGTTCATCTCACGGCTGAGCCAAATTGGTTTGAGCTCACCAGAGAATCCTATATAGGTTTGTCTTTAACTGACTGAAACTTATCCAGATCAGAAAATAGTTGTCTTAATTCATTAGATAGAAATAAGATAATACCTACTAATTCCTGTCACCACCTACCATTTTCTGACACTACCCGGACATGAGATATCTCAATGTAGGAAAGAAAGGGTAGGGGCATGCGCCCCCTTTGGACATCTCCTTGGGGTGCATGCCCCCTTAGATTTCATGCCCAAGAATGTGCACACTCCCCTAATTGGCGTGCACACATGGAGTAAAGGGAGGAGTCCCATA
Source organism: Cocos nucifera (assembly GCA_006176705.1). Taxonomy (NCBI): domain Eukaryota; kingdom Viridiplantae; phylum Streptophyta; class Magnoliopsida; order Arecales; family Arecaceae; genus Cocos; species Cocos nucifera. The sequence goes on from QRFJ01000568.1 coordinate 204,603, forward strand.
CAGATGGGACTCTAGGGATTGTTTGATGGAGATAGACTCTTAGGCACCAAAGAGGTTGGGCCTATCCATCTATGGCGTCACCTATAGAGAGTTTGAGGGGTCTCTAACCTGATTGAATCAAATGTCATTACTCCATTAATCAGATTGAGATCTGATTGAATCGAACAATATGATTAGTCAAAGTGATGTAGCACTGCATGGCGCAGCAGGGTCTACTTAAACCCTATCTATGCCTAGGGTTTAGAGTTTCTATCCATCCACCACACTCCAAGGCTACCCCTCATCTCCTCCATTCCTTCCTCTGATCTTGTCTCTCCCTTCTCCATGCCAAAGGAGCTGGGCACAAGTCTAAGAGCAGTCCAAGAAAGATTGGCTCCCAGATCAGGAAGAAGGCAGCACTGTTTCGAGAGACAACTACTGCTTCTTCAGAAGAGTTTTTGAAGAAGATTTAGATTAAATCCAGTTTTGATATTTGGAGCCTTGATTCAGAAGGAGAAGACCTCCAGATCCTATCCAAGTGGACTTTGGTAGAGGCTAGGTACGTGCGTGGCTCGATCCAGATCCTCAGGAGTGTCAGGATAATCGAATTATCCTAATTAGATAATAATGATTATTTTTTTATTTAGATTTAATTTTTATTTTTAATATCAAATCATCATGATCAAATCTAAGGACTCTTAGATCTGATCAGATCATTTAATTTTTTTTAAAAAATCCACCCCAGATCTAATAGATCTGGATGATCCTGTAGTGAAAAATAGAGCTTTTTCTTTAACTGGTATCAGAGCCAGATTGATAGTTCTTTAAATCTATTTTAAATCTAATTTTATTTTTATTTATGATTTGATATTAAAAAATTTTAGATGTCATATCAAATATGATTAGATCTAAAATCAAAAAATTAAAAAAATAAATAATTTAGATCTATAGTGTATGATATGTATGACTAGACTAGGTATAGAATAGTTCTATGTGTAGTCTAATATAATCATATTTTTAATTTAATTAAATATAATTTTAGTTCTATTTTATTTTTATTTTTTGATATTATAAATATTATAATCAGATCTAAAAAATAAAAAAATAATTTTTAATTTTTAATTTATTCATATGAGATATGAAAAATGCATGCTTAGACTAGTTGTAGAATAATTCTATGAACTATCTAGAATAGTTTTATTTTGATGTGATCAATTTAAGTTTTATTTTTTAGATATTATATATAATATATCAAATCTGAAAGTATGCATGTTTAATTAAGTTATGATACATGAGATGTATGCAAGGCATGTAGAGGTTAGATCATTAATTGTATATACGATATATGATTTAGATTTAACTTATTTTATAGTAGAAAATATATTTCTAATTAAAGCATTCTCCTTAGCTGTTTGGTTACAAGAACAAAGTAGGATTTAAAAATCCTCTCCTCCCATTCGATGGGATGTTCTTATGACATGTAGGGATGCTGCGCGTTCGTCCTTAATAAAAAATCAGAACTTATTTTTCTGTAAAATCCTAGATCCTAAAACCCTAGGATTCTAATATATTTTTTTTTATTTATGAATCCAAACTTAATTAATAATTAAGATTATAAAATCAATTAGATCTAAAAATTATGAATTTTCAAATCTAAGACACCTTCATAAAATTAGGTTTGGGCATGGGTAGCTCAATTAGGTCTAGTGGTTGATCAAACCATATCAAGAGTTAGTTAAGTGGGATCAAGAGTGCTTAGAATTGATCAGCCCAATAGGATTAAGTTGGGATCAAGGTCGACTCACATTTACATATGGTTGAGCAAGTCAAGACCTAATTTGGCTCTACGGTTCAAGCCTGGATTGTAGGCAAATTCAATTGATTCTGATTCAATAATTTAGTATCTAAGATAAGTCTGATAGATACGATCGACTGATTTTTAATTGAAAGCTACTTGATCTGAATGCATTCTTGTTGAGGTAATGGCATATCCCTTCCACCGGTCTCACTTATCTAGCTATTTGTGTTGACCCAATTTTGATTAGAGGTGGCGAACAATTCGAGCTAACCCATGTCACTAGGTTAATCATAATTATTATGACTAAGTCAAATCAAATTTAAAGAGACTTGAATCAAATCATCCTAAAAGAATATTAAATCATAGGTCTTCTACCATTGTAGATGTGCAACCCCTTCTCAGGATTGATTATTCTCGACTGATTACACTAGTTCAGTTGCACCAGAAAGATGCAACCATGTCTATTAGGCATTGGATGCTATGGGCTAGAGGATAGATTGGGGTCGATATTTTGGATACAGTGAGAGATCCAATCAAAAATCTAATTTATGCAAATGGTGGGTCTGACTTAACTAAGGAGTGGAGCAATATTTTGGGCACGGTGAGCTTCATGAATTAGATATCAAGTTTGGATGCACCATGATTAGAATATCATTGGACAAGAGTTGTCCACTCATCAGTTGATCCATTACCAATAACTGTTAGGTGAAGCTCGATATTAAAAACTAGGTCGCTTAGACTATCCCTAGGTCGCTTTGATCCTATAGCCTATCCACTCTTCAGCTATATGATCTAGCCTAAGGTGCCAAAGATACCTATCATTTAGACTATCTTTAGGTCGCTTTGATCCTATGGCATTCACGTTTTGCTCAATATTAAAAATAGAAACATCAATATGTAACTGATAGAGACCATTTATAAGAAAATCACTTGTAATTTTATTTTTTTCATAAAGAATATTAAAATGATCCTTAAGAAAACTAATTACATAGCCTTCCTATGCTAAACTTGAAATAGAAATCAAATTCCTGCTTACTGTAGGTACATAAAAATAGTCTCTAAGTACTAAATTTAATCATGATGGTAATCATAGAGGATAGGTTTCCATAGCCACAACAGCAACTCTTGCACCATTCCCAATACATAGGATCATCTCACTATCCCTTAGCCTCCTGCTATCCTCAAGATCCTGCATAGAAGTGTACAAGTGAGCACTAAAACCAGAGTCAAGCATCCAATTAGATGTAGAAGAAATCATAAGATTAGATTCTATAACGAGCATACCTCCAGAAGAACCTGCCTCCTTCTTGTTCTTCAGGCTGGCCAGGTAAAGATGGCAGTTTTGCTTCCAATGGCCGTTAGTGTTGCAATGAAAATATTTTGCTTTATCAGCGGTCTTCTTCTTTGGCTCTGCCTTCTTCTTTTTCCCACCATCCATCTTCTGCTTCTTCACAAACTTCTTCTTCTTTCCAAAAAACTTTTTCTTGGAAGAAGTCTGCTCCACAGCAAGTACTGAGCCTTTAGAATCTTTCATAGAAAGCTCAGTAGTAACAACATATTCATGAGCTCAGTCAAGGTATTCTGAAGTTTATGCAAATGGTAGTTCATGATGAACTATCCATATGCATCAGTCAAGGACTGCAAAATTATATCAAACTGCAGATCTTGGTCTAACTTTACACCGAGCTTCTCAAGCTCTTCTAAGTTCTTGATCATTATCAAATAATGATCTTGGACTGACAGCCCATCACGCATCTGAGCCTTAAATAGTTTTTTAGTGACTTGATATTTGGCTGTGCAACTCTGTTCACCAAATAACTCTTGCAGGTGAGCCAACATTTGGCAGCTAGTCTTAATGTCTTTATGTTAGAGCTGGAGGTCATCAGACATCAAGCCCAATATATAGTACCTAAATTTGTTATCTTCATCCATCCACTTCTTGAGAGATGCTCTCTGATCAGTGGATAGATAGGCTGATAAGGTGGGAGGATTCTGTTCTAACACATGAGTCAACTTCTTAGAATCTGAAATAATTTTGAAGTTTTGGAGCAAATCCTTGTAGTTGGATCCGGTCAGTCTATGGGTGTCTAGGATATGGGCTAGTGGATTGGATGCAGATATTTTTTCATAGAGAGTCAAAGTTTCTAGTTAGATTTTATAATTAGACTTAACCAATTTATTTAGAAATTTTATTTTTAAATAAATTAGGCTCCCACTATTTACTCAGATTCCTACACTTTCTTGGTAGAGATATGAAAATCTCCATGATTATTGATTTTTAGTGGGTGGTGCAGTCTTATCGACTGACTCACCACCTCACCTAATAGTTATTGATGATGGATCAACTGATGAGTGGACAACTCTTATCCAATGATTCTCTAATCATGGTGCACCCAAACTTAATCTCTAATTCATGAAGCTCACCATGCCTGGAATATTGCTCTACTTCTTAGTTAAGTCAGACCCACCATTTACTCGAATTAGATTTATGATTGGATCCCTCACCGTATTCAAAATATTGAGCCCAACCCATCCTCTAATCCATAGCATCCAATGCCTAATAGACATGGTTGCATCTTTCTGATGTAACTAAACCACTATATCCAGCCGAGAATAATCAACCCCGAGAAGGGCCCGTACATCTACAATGATGGAAGATCTTAGACTTAATATTTTCTTAGAAAGATTTAATTTAGGTCTCTTTAAACTTGATTTGATTTAGTCATAATAATTATGACTAACCTAGTGGCATGGATTAGCTCGAATTGTTAGCCACCTCAAATCAAAATTGGGTTGACATAAATGGCTAGGTAAGTAAGATCGATGGAAGGGATATAACATTAACTCAATAAGAATGCATTCAGATCGAGTAGCTTTCAATTAAAAATCAGTCGATTATATCTGTCAGACTTACCTTAGACATCAAATTATCGAATCAGAACTAATTGAATTAGCCTACAATCCAGACTCGAACCACGGAGCCAAATTAGGTCTTGACTTGATCGAGTCACATCTTAATGTGATTCAATCTTGACCCAAACTTAATCCTATTAGACTAATCAAATCTAAGCTTTCTTTGATCCCACCTAACTAACTCTTGATTCGATTTGATCAACCGCTAGACCTAATTGAGCTACCCAAGCTCGAATCCAATTTTATAAATATGTCTTAGATCTAAAAATTCATAATTTTTATATCTAATTAATTTCATAATCTTAATTCTTAATTAAGTTTTGGATTCATGAACAAAACATGTAATAAAAATTTAAGAGTTTCAGGATCTAGGGTTTTACAGAAAAATAAATTTTGATTTCTGATTAAGAACGAATGTGTAGCACCCATATACATCATAAGAATACCCCCATTGAATGAAAGAACAGGGCCTTTAAATCATACTTTATTCTTATGATCGGACGATCAAGGAGAACGTCTTAATCAAAAATATAATTTTCTACTACAAAACTAGTTAGATCATATATCACATATAAAATGATCTAACTAATATATGTCTTGCATACATCTCATGTATCATCAATATGCATACTTTTCAATCTGAAATATCGCATATTAAATATAAAAAATAAAATTTTAAATTTGATCCTATCAAATTTAAAACTATTCTAGACATCTTATAGACTTACTCTATAAATAGTCTAAGCATGCATCTTTCATATCTCATATAAAATAAAATAAAATTTAAAAATTTAATTTTTTATTTTTTAGATCTGGTTACAATAATTATAATATCAAAAAAATAAAAATTAAAGATCTAAAATAATATTTAATTAAATTAAATACATGATCATACTAGACTATCCATAGAACTATTCTATACCGAGTCTAGTCATGCATCTCATACATATTAGATCTAAATGATTTAATTTTTTATTTTTTTAATTTTAGATCTAATCACATCTGATGTGACATATAAAATTTTTTAATATTAAATCATAAATAAATATAAAATCAGATCTAAGGTAGATCTGAAGAACTGCTAATGCAGCTCTGATACCAGTTGAAGAAAAATCCAATTTTCTAGCACAGAATCGTTCAGATCTGATTAGATTTCAAGAAATATTTTAAAAATTTTTCTTCTAAGATCATAATTAGATCTAAGACATCTTAGATCTGATCCTTTAAGATATGATATTAAGATTAAAATTAAAATTAAAACTAATTAATTTCATACCTTGTATTTTGGATAATCAGATTACCCTATAATGATCTTGATCTATCCTGAGGTTCTAGAAGGAGCCACGCACGCACTTGGCCTCTACCAATATCTATTCAAATAGGATTTGGATGTCTTCTCCTCATAAATCTTTTCTTCAAATATCAAATCTGAATCTGATCTGAAAGTCCTTCAAAAAAATTTTTGAAAGCAGCATGTCTGTCTCACAAACATCATCACATAGATGCTGAACTCTTCACAAATTTGATTAGATCTTCTTCTCAGATTTATTTCCAACCTTTAACACTTAGAAGAAGGGGAGAGAGAGGATCATAGAGGGCATGGAAGATGGAGGGTGCGATAGCCTTTGGGTATGAAAAATTATTTCTTTCATAAAGAGCCTTGGCGTAAGGGTTCTTATACAAAAGCATAGCGCCAAGTTAGAGTCCCTCTTTGATCAAAATCTTTATTTATTAGACCATTGGGACTTCTGGACCTGATCTCCATGAAAATTCCTAGATCTCATTTGATTTTGATGCCAAAAATCAATATGAAAGTGGCAGGATGAGTAGATAAGGAAGAGTTCACCGCGCCTAGGACTCTTCCCTCAAGAGTTTGATCCAAATCAAACTCTATCAAAAATTAGTCTAGATACCTTAAAAAATTATAAAATTTGGTACACCCAATGTATGACTCGTGCCTATCACATATCCAAAAATTAAATCAAAAGGATTTCTAGAGAATTTTCTAGAAGCCTCTAATCAGGTGACCCTCAATTCTCTCAATTAGGTCAATTTTTGATCTTAGTCCAATTTGACTATGAATGGATTTAATTTCTATAATTAATCTGATCTAGACTTATTCAAGTTAGATGAAAATAAATCCATTCAAAATACAAGAATAAGTCAAATCAAATTTGACTTAGTTGTGATGAATCAAAAAGATTACAGAAGGAAAAAGTCAGGCTCAATCATGTGCTAGCATGATTACCTTGAACCTAATTGGATGTAATCCAAATCAATCAAACTAGGTTAGCTCAATTGATGACATTCAGACCTAAACCCTTATTTGTGTGACCCAGTTAGGTTCAATTCTATATGGTAATGATGCAGGAATCGAGCAAGGTTTTTAGCATGCATTTTTAAAATATTTTTAAAATTAAAGCAGCAAAAACTAAAATTAATTAAATATTAATCTACTGTATGCATTGATCTAATCAATATAAACCCTACTCCAAATCAAGACATGCTAATATGTAATTTAAAATTTAAATATGATTGATTAGCAAATCGAATCTACTAACCGATATGAGTTTAGAACTCGATACCTGTGCACGGATAGCTGATCTCCATAATCTGAATCCATCAGATAATGCTCTGATGTTATACCATAGCTGCACATATGTCTGACCTTTATGGTTGGTCTACACAAAGTTCTTGATCTCGATCAGCCCTAAGTCTTGGGTTTCACTCAGTCCAAAAATCCTAATGTACTGAAAACCCTCTCACGCCCTCTCTGTGTGGAGTTATCTATGAAATAAGTTTTCATAGAAAGATGACTTTCAAATCTATAAACCCTCTTTAGATCATATCTAAAAATTAAGTGTACTTAGATACAAAAATCAGAAGGGAATAAAGGCATGAAGAAAAAATAAAGTGTTGTAGGATTCTACTCACCTTCACTCCAAGATTTTTTTTGCCCAAAACCAATGCCCAATCACTTTCAAATTTTGACCATGGAAAGGTAACCCCTTAGGCTTCATGCACAAAAATTCTCATAATTTATTACATGAAAAAAAAAAAGAAATTCTGTGTGGAGTGGATAGGTTAAGATTGGTTGAACTAGTTTCAACCAACTTTTAGTATTTGAATTCAAATGGGGTCTTATCCTTTTCTAACGCCTCATCCAAGAGGGTGATGAATAGAAGGACTCTCCTTCTACTCGCCCTCAATCAGAAATCACTAAAAAAATATGTGGCAAAAGATAGGTAGGCATGGAGAATAGATAAGGAAGAGATTAGGTTTTTCAAATTTTAAACCAACCAAGTTGAATTCAAAATTCAACTTAGTTTGAACTAGTCCAACCCTTGGACTAGGTCAAAGGTAGAAGAGAGGAAGGGTGCACATTCATTTCTGCATGAGAAATCTCACACAAAAATTAGAGGAGGGCATGGGTCAAGGTGGAAAAGTCAAATATGGTGGGCGCTAGGAAGAGCTTGAATTCAAATCTTATTTGACTTGGTCCAAATTGGTTTCAACCAAATCCATTAATTTAAATTAATTAGACCAGATTAAATCCAACCAAATTAGGCTTAACCCAAATAAATAAAATTTTAATCAAATTAGAAATTAATTAGATCTAGATTCTGATCAAATCAAGATCGAATCTCCCTTAGTGATTAGGTCATCTCATGACCTGATCGGATCAAATCCAATCGAATCTAATTCGATCAAACTTAATCAAATCCCCATCGCTCAATCAAATTAAGCTAATAAACAATCAAATTGCTAATTAATCCTTCAATAAACATAGAGTTCAAATTAGGTGGGTGTCTGGGCAATAGAGTTCTATCAACATGAAACTTCTGAAGAGTCCCAAACCAATGGAACTCTTGAACCTAGAGTCCGAAATGAATCAAACTCACGATCATAGAGTCCCAGACTAGTGAGACTCTTGATCAGAGAGTCTCAAATGAGTAGGACCTAAAGTTTTAGTCCACTAGAACTCTTGGTCATAGTGTTACAGTCCAGTGGGACTCTTGACCACAAGTCCCAAGTCATCAGGACTCTCGATCAGAGAGTTCCGAACACGAAGGACTCAGAGTCCCAGTCCAATGAAACTCTTGGTCACAGAGTCTCAGTCTAATGGGACTCTTGACCATAGAGTCTTAGATCATTGAGACTTAATATTAGCCATTAGATCAGGTAGAAACTTCTATTGTGTGTGACCTCATAGGTTTGAATCCTAAGCCCGTAGCATAGAAACTAATTTTCTATACCAATCGATATGACCATCTAGCAATGGTACCCAACGTCTGGATAGGTTAAATAATTGCAATGCAACATCGATGAATCTGTGGCATATGGTTATCATATAATTCATCCCCTTGACCTCGATGCTCAAAGGACGATCTAGGATTGACTGTCAATCCTAAAATTCATCCATAGCGTATTTCAAAACTCAGTGTCCATCACATGGACCATCCCGATCGAGGGTTTGCTAAATTGAAATACAGTGATACACTTGCTCCAACACTTGGAGAGGTCAATCCCATCTTGACTCATACACTGACAATCTAAGTACTTGACTGCACTCAGTAGCCTTTCATCATCGAATTAGAAATTCAGGTAGTCCAGTACCTAAGTGCAGTGAGTTACTTGTAGGTCACTATGATGATCTCAGATCTAAGTGACACTTTTACCCATATCCTTCGTGAGCAACTCTTGATAGTAGAGAGCTCCACAGTTGGATCACATTTAGTGAAATGTATCCCTACACTTCACCTACATGCCATAACAGTATCTCCATACTTCTTGGTTAAGAGGGCAACCAACACTTATGGTACACAACGACCTACACTCGATATGTTGTCATCCTGGGTAACAACGAATCATTTGATCACGAACATATTTTGAGGACTAAATGATAAATTCTTCTTTATCGAGTCTAAATAGTCCTAAGAACTTCATCACAGAAGAGTTCAATACAGAAAGATGCACAAAATGATAAAAAAATAAAAATAATAATTTTATTTATTAATAATTTAAGTATAATTATTTTTAGCTCAACCATCTACAACCTAGATAATTGGCTTTAGGATACAATTTTCAACAACTTTCACTTAGACTAAAGCCACTCAGAACAGTATCGAATACCCATCTTCCATTTGTGATTTTCGAACTCTTTGATTCGTAGAGCTTTAGTAAAGGGGTCGACCATATTCTTCTTTCCATCGATCTTCTAAAGCACGACGTCACCTCACTCTATGATTTCTCGTACAAGGTGGTAGCGATGCAGAATATGTTTGGTGTGCTGATGTGTCTTCGACTCCTTTGCTTGAGCTATGGCTCCAATGCTGTCACAGTATAGCAGAATCGAACCATCCAAAGAGGGTGTCACTCTCAGCTCGCCGATAAACTTCTACAGCCACACAGCTTTCTTCGCAGTATTAGATGCCGCAACATACTCTACCTCGCATATAGAATCGACTATAGTATGCTACTTAAAATTCTTCCAACAGATCGCTCCATCATTTAAGATAAACACAAAACCTGATACATTTTTGCTATCATCATGATCTGATTAGAAACTGAAATCAGTATATCCCACAAGTTTCAAGTCAGTATCTCCATACATGAGCCACTGGTCCTTGGTATTTCTTAAATACTTTAGGATTATCTTCATAACCTTCCACTGATTCTCATCAGGATCAGACTAGTATCTGCTCACTACCCCTAGTGGGTATGCCACGTCTGATCTCGTATACATCATGGCGTACATAATAAAATCCACTATCGAAGCATATGATATTCTACTCATATACTCTCTCTCTTAAGGAGTTGTCCGATAATCCCTCTTTGAGAGTAAAATTCCATGGCCTATCGGAAGATAGCCCTTCTTGGAATTCTCCATGCTGAACCTCTTCAGCACGGTATCAATGTACGTGGATTAGGATAATCTTAGCAACCTTTTAGATCTATCTCTATAGATCTTCATCCCTAGGATGTAGGAAGTTTCTCCTAAGTTCTTCATGGAGAATTGAGACGACAACTAAACCTTTATTCTCTGTAATGCAGGGATATCATTTTCAATTAAAAGAATATCATCAACATACAGTACAAGGAATATAACAACAGAACCGTTGGTCCATTTATACACGCAGGATTCTTCTTTGTTCTTAACGAAGCCATACATTCTGATTACTTTATCAAAATATATGTTCTAACTCTGCGATGCCTGCTTCAATCCATAGATGGATCTTTAAAGCTTGCACACCTTAGACTCGTCTGTGGATGTGAAACCCTTAGGCTGTATCATATATATCTTTTCATCCAGCTCTCCATTTAGAAAAGCTATTTTTACATCCATTTATCAGATCTCATAGTCTATGTATGCTGCTATCGCAAACATAATTCAAATAGATTTGAGCATTGCCACTGGAGGAAACATCTCATCATAGTCAATACCATAATGCTGACGATATCCCTTGGCAACCAGATGGGCTTTATAGATCTCCACCTTTCCATCTACATCCTATTTTCTTTTGAAAATTCACTTACACCCAATGAATTTTACCCCTCCAGGTGGATCAACTAGTGTCCATACACTATTGACCTTCATGGACTTCATTTTGGATTTCATGGCTTTCAGCCACATATTAGAATCGGACCTCTACATGGCATCCATGTAGGTGATTGGATTCTCATCATTCTCATTGAGTTCAATAGGATCACTATTTTGGATCAAAAAATCATAGTATCTATCCGATTGATGCGGTACTCTATCGGATCTTTTTGGTGCTATTTCAATAGGCTCTAGATTTAATTTTATCAAATCTAATTCTGTAGGTTCACTAGAATGTGTCGGTTCTTTCATCTGTCGAACTTCATTAAGTTCAACATTAGAGGCAACTATTCCTTCACTAAGAAACTCCTTTTTTCAAAAAGACTGCTCTATTACTGATAAACACCTTTTGTTCTTCAGCAAGATAGAAATAATAACCCCTAGTTTTCTTGGGATACCCTATGAATAGGCATTTATCAGACCTAGGTCCAAGCTTTTCTGATTGCAAATGTTTAACATTAGTTGAACATTCCTAAACCCTAAAGTGAGAGAGTGTCGGCTTACACCCAGTCCATATCTCATATGGAGTCTTTGCAGCAGACTTGCTCGGAACATTATTCAAAATAAAATAGGTAGTTTATAGTGCATAACCCCAAAATAAAATCGGTAGATTTGTAAATTCCATCATGGACCGAACCATGTCCAACAGGGTTCAATTCCTTCATTTAGATACACCATTATGCTGTGGTATTCTAAGAGGGGTCCATTATGAGAGAATTTCATTCTCTCTTAGATATATCAAAAATTCATTGGAAAGATATTCACCTCCTTGGTCAGATCGAAGAATTTTAATACTCTTGTCAAGTTATTTTTCTACCTCATTTTGATATCGTTTAAAATGATATCGTTTGAACATTTCAAATAAATTGAATTTATTCTTCATAAGATAGATGTACCCATACCTAGATAGGTCATTAGTAAATGTAATGAAGTGGTAAAACCCACCTCTAGCATATGTGTTCATAGGTCCACATACATCAGTATGTACTAGACCTAGAAGCTCAGTGGCCCACTCATCCTTTTCTATAAAAGATGATTTGGTCATCTTACCAAGAAGATAGAACTCACAGGTATTCAATAATTCACAATCATCAATGTCAAGAATACGCCCCTTGACTAATCTGTTAATCCTATTCTTGTTTATATGAACAAGCCTACAGTGCCAAAGATAAGCATTAGTGACATTATCTAGTTTTAATCATTTATTCGACGTGTACATTATACTAATAGGCTATGATAAAATATAAATATTATTTCTTAGTTATCCTTGCATTATTGTGACATCATTCATAATGATATCGCAATAATGTTTCTTTATTGATAAACTATAATCATTTTGGGCTAAAAGCCCAACGGATATTATATTCATCATAAAAGATGGACAATAGTGACAGCCACTTAAAATGATACTATTATTTTTGAAAAATAGTTCAAGAGTTTTCAATGCTAGGACTGAAACTTGACTTCCATTCCCAACATTAAGAAATCTATCATCATTCTCAAATTTTCTATCAATTTAAAGTTCATGCAATGAATTGCATATATGAATCAGACTTTCGGTATCTAATACCCAAGTAGATGTATCATATACAGAGAAATTACAAGATGTTATCATATAATAGCCTTGACTAGCAACTACTTGCTGATTTTCCTTGTTCGATCGATTTGGGTTTAGAGGATAATTCCTTTTTGGGTCTGTCTTATTAGGGTCAACACTAGACTTCTTGTTCTTAGGTCCTAAATACTTACCACCGTCCAACAGTGAATGGAGCAGACTAAGTCTAGCCATTCTAATTATCTGAAAAAAAAGCATGAAACCTTATTAGTACTTGAATTAATTAATTCTAAAGACTTAGACTTTAGTCTAAAGGTTCTTCCACTATTTTTAACGAATTGGTAGCCTCTATCTCCAATTCGATGAATTACAATAACTCCTTAGCAGATAATGGAATCTACATAGACTACATACGGGCCTGAGGAAAGCTCTGGCTAACCCATGTGTATCTATAAGTAGGTTCACAGTCAATTATTTCTTCAAATAATTTTTAGTATTTAGGTTTTATCCCAAATGCCAAATCAATAGGCTATGGCCTCTGCTGAAAAGGTCTGGTTGGATCCAACTGTTAATATAATTGACTTTGGTGCATCAAACCAATGATAATCAGGCTTGAGAAAAGCTCTGGTTAACTTGATCACCATTAAGAGAGTACGACCTAATCATTATATGATGGATAGCAATTCCAATATCCAGATGAACACTAGGTGTAAGGCACCTCCAATGTCTACCCAGAAGATTGGACTCATTACTATTCACCTTAATGGAAGGCTTTGACTCAGTTATCTCCATAACTTAGTCATTTTAAGGACCTAATAATTTAGAGGATTTAGGTTATATGTGATTTTAGATAGAAAGGATACAGACCAATTTCTTCCACTAACTTCATCAAGTCAAACCCTTCCACTGACTTCAACAAGTCAATAGGTCAGGGCTAGGATCAATTTAAGTCCTTGGGTACCTAATACAGTCTTACTGATTGAAATCAATCAAACTAATTCCTAATGACATGGGTTAATCCAAATCACCAAGTAATCTAATCAAATTCTAATCAACCATGTTGGTTAGGTAAGTGAGATCAGTGGAAGGGATATGCCATTAACTTATCAAAGATCGAATCAGTGCGAGTAGCTCCCAATTAAAAATCATGGGTCGAGACTGCCAAACTTATCTTAGACACCAATTGATTAATTAGATTTAATCTGATCAACTTAGCAATTTTGGACTTGACTGCGTAGCCATGAATCAAGTCCATCTTAGTCTAGTTAAAGACATGGACTTGTCCAACTACAACTATTGGAGTTGATTCTAAAGTGTCCTTAATCTAATCTAATTCAACACCTAATTAGATGTGATCAATTACTTTAGATTAATTCATTCTTTAACAAACCTTAGGTCTAACTCAATTAATGGACCTAATTATCTAACTCTTTAACCCACAGTCTTATGATTTTGTCTTAGGATCTTAAATCATAATTCTAGACCCTATGAATAATACTTAATTCTTTTAATTAAGTTTTTGAACTGATGGGTCAGGGTTCGACATTTCAAAAATAGTTTTCAAATTTTAAAAAATTTTTATTTTTTGTTATTCAAATGGGTCAACTCATCTCAGAAATGGGTCGGCTCATTTCTCAAATAGCAACCTATTGCTAATTTTAAATAGAAAATAAAATATAATAAAAATTAAACTATGAATCAACCTTTTAGATTTAATCTAAAATATATTTATATTTAATTTTTTAATTAAAATAATTTTAATGATTAAAATTCTTTCACTGTTCATCTTAATGAATGAGTTCACGGTGGCACCCCTATCACCATAAGGGATCCCTACTGAATGGGAGGAGATGGCCTTTAAACCATACTTGTTCCTTATGATTGGATGGCTTGGTGGCTCATTCATTCTTGATTACTAAGTTATCTGGATTAAGCATATCAAATATACTAATATTTAATTTTTAATTACATATTAGACATGTCAAGCAACCCAATTGCTCTGATAGGAATTGAGCAGGATTTTTAGCATGCATTTTCAAAATATTTTTAAAATTAAAGCAACAAAAACTAAAATTAATCAAATATTAATATACTACATATATTGATCTAATCAATATAAATCCTACTCAGGATCAAGACATGCTAATATGTAATTTAAAATTTAAACATGACTGATCAGCAAATCAAATATACTGACCGATACGAGTTTAGAATTCGATACCTATGTGCGGATAGCTGATCTCCATAAATTGAATCTACTGAATAATGCTCTAGGCTTGCACCATAACTACACATATGTTCGGCCTCTATGGTTGATCCATACGGAGCTCCTGATCCCAATCAGTTCCACTGGAGTGCTAGCTCCTCGCTGGAGCTTTCAATGGATGATCGCGATCGATCCAATCAATCACCTTCTTTTTGATCTTCTAGATACTTTAGAAAATCAAAACACGTGATTTGAAGGATGATGAAGGGGTGTTTCAAATTTGGTGGCAATCCGATGCTCATAGCACTCGATCTCTCCACCCGAACCCAAATTCCCAAGTCTTGGGTTTCACTCAGCCCAAAAATCCTGACGCACTGAAAACCCTCTCATGCCCTCTCTATGTAGAGTTTTTCTATGAAATAAGTTTTCATAGAAATATGACTTTCAAATATATAAATTATATTTAGATCATATCTAAAAATTAGATGTCCTTAGATACAAAAATTAGAAGAGCATAGAGGCATGAAGGAAAAATAAAGTGTTGTAGGATTCTGCTCACCTTGACTCTAAGATTTTTTATGCACAAAACCAATGCCCAATCACTTCCAAATTTTTACCATGGAAAGGTAACCCCTTAGGCTTCATGAAAAAAAATTATCATAATTTATTACATGAAAAATAAGTAGAAATTTAGTATGGAGTGGATAGGTTAAGATTGGTTGAACTAGTTTCAACCAACTTCTAGTATTTGAATTCAAATGGGGTCTATCCTTTTCCAACGCCTCATCCAAGAGGGTGATGAGCAGAAGGACTCTCCTTCTACTCGACCTCAATTAGAAATCACCAAAAAAATATGCGACAAAAGATAGGTAGGCATGGAGAATAGATAAGGAAGAGATTAGGTTTTTCAAATTTCAAACCAACCAAGTTGAATTCAAAATTCAACTTAGTTTGAACTGGTCCAACCCTTGGATCAGGTCAAAGGTAGAAGAGAGGAAGGGAGCACATTCATTTCTGCATGAGAAATCTCACGCAAAAATTAGAGGAGGGCATGGGTCAAGGTGGAAAAGTCAAATATGGTGGGCACTAGGGAGAGTTTGAATTCAAATCTTATTTGACTTCGTCTAAATTGGTTTCAACCAAACCCATTAATTTAAATCAATTAGACCAGGTTAAATCTAACCAAATTAGGCTTAACCTAAACTAATAAAATTTTAATTAAATTAAAAATTAATTAGGTTCAGGTCCTGATCAAATCATGATCGAATCTTCCTTAGCGATTAGGTCATCTCATGACCTGATCGGGTCAAATTCAATCGAATTCAATTCGATCAAACTTAATCAAATATCCATTGCTCTATCAAATTAAGCTAATTAATAATTAAATTATTAATTAATCCTTCAATAAACATAGAGTCTCAATCGGATGGGTGTCTGGGCAATAGAGTTCCATCAACATGAAACTCCATCAACATGAAACTCCTGAAGAATCCCAAACCAGTGAGACTCTTGAACCCAATGTACCAAATGAATTGAACTCGCAATCATAAAGTCTCAGACCAGTGAGACTCTTGATCAAAGAGTTCTAAATGAGTAGAACTTAGAGTTTCAGTCTACTAAAACTCTTGATCACAGTGTCCCAGTCCAGTAGGACTCTTGACCATAGAGTCCCAGATCATTAGAACTCTCGGTCAGAGAGTCTCGGACATGATGGACTCAGAGTCTCAGTCCAGTGGAACTCTTGATCATAGAGTCTCAGTCCAGTGGAACTCTTGATCATAGAGTCTCAGTCCAGTGGGACTCTTGACCATAGAGTCTTAGATCATCAAGACTCAATATCAGCCATTAGATCAGATAAAAACTTCTATTGTGTGTGACCCTATAGGTTCGAATCCTAAGCCGGTAGCATAAAAACTAATTTTCTGAACCAATCGATGTGACCATCTAGCAATGGTACCCAACGTTCGGATAGATCGAATAATTGCAATGCAACATCGATGAACCTATGGTATATGGTTACTGTATAATTCATCCCCTTGACCTCGATGCTTAAAGGATGATCTAGGATTTACTGTCAACTCTAAAATTCATCCATAGTATATTTCAAAACTTAGTGTCCATCACATGGCCCACCCTGACCGAGGGTTTGCTAAATTGAAATACAGTGATGCACTTGCTCCAACACTTAGAGGGGTCAATTTCATCTTGACACACACCAACAAGCCAAGTACTTGACTACACCTAGTAGCTGGATGGGCTGGTAAAGTAGGAGAATCCTATTCTAATACATGAGTCAACTTCTTAGAATCCAAAATAATTTTGATGTTTTGGAGCCAATCCTTGTAGTTGGGTCCAGTCAGTCTATGGGTGTCCAGGATACGGGCTAGTGGTTGGATGCAGACATTTTTCTATAGAGAGTCAAAGTTTCTAATTAGATTTTATAATTAGACTTAATCAATTTATTTAGGGGTTTCATTTTTAAATAAATTAGGCTTCCACTATTTACTCAAATCCCTACACTTTCTTGGTCGAGATGCAAAAATCTCCATGATTATTGATTTTTAGTGGATGGGGTGGTCCCGTCGACTGACTCACCACCTCACCTAACAGTTATTGGTGATGGATCAATCGATGAGTGGATAACACTTATTCAATGATTCTCTAATCATGGTGCACCCAAACCTGATCTCTAATTCATGAAGCTCACTGTGCCTGAAATATTACTCCACTTTTTAGTTAAGTCAGACCCACCATTTGCACGAATTGAATTTTTGATTAGGTCCCTCACTATATCTGGAATATTGAGTCCAACCCATTTTCCAATTCATAGCATCCAATGCATAATAGACATGGTTGCATCTTTTCGGTGCAACTGAACCACTGTATCCAATCGAAAACAATCAACCCCAGAAGGGGCCCACACATTTATAATGGTGGAAGATCTTATACTTAATATTTTTTTAGAAAGATTTAATTTAGGTCTCTTTAAACTTGACTTGACTTAGTCATAATAATTATAACTAACCTAGTGGCAAGGGTTGGCTCGAATTGTTAGCCACCTCAAATCAGAACTAGATCGACACAAATGGCCTAGTAAGTGAGACCGGTGGAAGGGATATGCCATTAACTCAACAAGAATGCATTCAGGTCGAGTAGCACCCAATTTAAAACTAGTCGATCGTATCTGCCAAATTTAACTTAGACACTAAATTATCGAATCAGAATCAATTGGATTAGCCTACAATCCAGACTTGAACCACGGAGCTAAATTAGGTCTTGACTTGATCGAGTCATATCTCAATGTAATTTGATCTTGACCCAGACTTAATCCTACTAGGCTGATCAAATCTAAGCTTTTTTTGATCCCATCTAACCAACTCTTGATCAGTTTGATCAACCGCTAGACCTAATTGAGCTACCCAAGCCCGAACCCAATTTTATGAATATGTCTTAAATCTAAAAATTCATAATTTTTTTATCTAATTAATTTTATAATCTTAATTCTTACTTAAGTTTTGGATTCATGAATAAAATATGTAATAAAAATTTTAGTATTTTAGGATCTAGAATTTTATAGAAAAATAAATTTTGATTTTTGATTAAGAATGAATGCGCAGCACCCCTACACATCATAAGAACACCCCATTGAATGGGAGGAGAGGATCTTTAAATTCTAGTTTATTCTTATGATCGAACGGTCAAGTTGAACGTCTTAATCAAAAATATAATTTTCTACTACAAAACTAGTTTGATCATATATCATATATAAAAAGATCTAACTAATACCTATCTTACATACATCTTATGTATCATCAATATGCATACTTTCAGATCTAAAATATCACATATTAAATATAAAAAATAAAATTTTAAATTTATCATATCAAAATTAAAACTACTCTAGACATCTTATAGACTTATTCTATAAATAGTCTAAGCATGCATCTTTCATATCTCATATGAAATAAAATAAAAATTAAAAATTCTATTTTCTATTTTTTTGATCTAGTTACAATAACTATAACATCAAAAAAATAAAAATTAAAGTTTTAAAATTATATTTAATTAAATTAAATACATGATCATACTAGACTACACATAGAACTATTCTATACCTAGTCTAGTCATGCATCTCATACATAGTAGATTTAAATGATTTAATTTTCTAATTTTAGATCTAATCACATCTAGTGTGACATCTAAAATCTTTTAATATTAGATCATAAATAAATATAAAATTAGATCTAAGGTAGATCTAAAGAACTGCTAACGCGGCTCTGATACCAGTTGAAGGAAAACCATAATTCCCTGCATAGGATCGTTCATATCTGATTAGATCTGAAGAAATATTTTAAAAATTTTTCTTCTAAGATCATAATTAGATCTAAGACATCTCGGATCTAATCCTATAAGATCTAATATTAAGATTAAAAATAAAATTAAAATAATTACTTTCATACCTTGTATTCTGGGTAATCAAATTATCTTGTGATGATCCTGATTTGTCCTAAGGTTCTGGAAGGAGCCACGCACGTACTTGGTCTCTACCAATATCCATTTGAATAGAATTTGGACATTTTCTCCTCACAAATCTTTTCTCTAAATATCAGATCTGAATCTGATCTAAAAGTCCTTCAAAAGAATTTCTGAAAGCAACATGTCCATCTCACGAACACCGTTGCTTAGATGTTGAACTCTTCACAAATTTGATTGGATCTTCTTCTCGGATTTATTTCCAACCTTATCACATAGAAGAAGGGGAGAGAGAGAGAGGATCAGAGAGGGCATGGAAGATGGAAGGGGTGATAGCCTTTGGGTATGAAAAATTATTTCTTTCATGAAGAGCCTTGGCGTAAGGGTTCTTATACAAAAATATAGCACCAAGTTAGAGTCCCTCTTTGACCAAAATCTTTATTTATTTGACCATTGGGACTTCTATACCTAATATCCATAAAAATCTCCAAATCCCATCTAATTTTGACACCAAAAATCAATCTTGAAGGTGGCTGCATAAGTAGATAAGGAAGAATCCACTACGCTTAGGACTTTTCCTTAAGAGTTTGATCCAAATCAAACTCTATCAAAAATCAGTCTAGACATATCTAAAAATCATGAGATTTGGTAAACCAAATGTATAATTGTGCCCTATTACATATCCAAAAATTAGATCAAAAATAATTTTAGAGAATTTTCTAGAAGCCTCTGATTAGGTGACCCTTAATTCTCTCAATTAGGTCAACTTTTGACCCTAGTCCAATTTGACTATGAATGAATTTAATTTCTATAATTAATCTAATCTGAACTTATTCTAGTCAGATAAAAATAAACTCATTCAAAATACAAAAATAAGTCAAATCAAATTTGACTCAGTTATGATGAATCTGAAAGATTATAGAAGAAGAAAGTCAGGCTCAATCATGTGCTAGTACGATTATCTTAAACCTGATTGGATCTAATCCAAATCAATCAAACTGCGTTAGCTCAATTGATGATATCTAGATCTAGACTCTTATTTGTGTGATCTAGTTAGGTTTAATTCTGTATGGTAATAAGATATGTCGTGATCTCCATCATCGATATCATTGAAATATCTTTCAATGGACCAAAACTTTTTTTATTCATACAATTAGAATGATTGATCATCAAAATCATTCTAATTGCTCCCAAAATCTACCAATGATACCTAGTAGTATATGGTGGCAACTCATCAGAACTGAAAATGAACCTCTCGATGTAGTTACCTATGTGATTAGGTTCTTCTATCTTGAGCCCCGACAGGATTAGGGTTAAGGTGAACTCGTCAAACCCAATATCTGTCATATGAATTAATCATTCGATTTGAGTTCAATGTGAAATCCTAACAGAATTTTTTTCTATCATCTTCACTCTGCCATGGCCATGGGCTTAAGGACTCAATCTCATGATTATCATAGGGTTGTTCCTCATCTACCGAGGTAGATAGATCTCCTATTAGTGCAATCCAATTCCTACAATGAACATGCTATAGCCAACATAAACCTTGGTATTTCGAATGGCTAGAAGATCAAGTTATGGTATAGTCAAACTATAACATCCTCAAGGTAAACTGTCGATGCACCTCAAATCAAAGAATTAGACACACCATTGCAGCATCGAGCCAGTCATCGATGAGAAGGTAGATTTTCTTATGACTGCTCGAGGTGGTCACGCTCAATACCCTCATTCTCTAATAAGTACCTACACTCTCGCTCCGATGTCTCCACACCATAGACTCAAGACATATCTATCTTAAGAAAGTGATCGTACACCAACCTTCTGAATTGATCACCATCCTGGTGATGATCCTATGGTTGGAAGCTATTTATGAGTTAATTATGAAAATTCATGTCTTAAATTTTTAACTATTAAAAATATGAATTATCATTACTATTAACTCAAAGGTTGTATCATAGATACTTTAAATACACACTATGATAGAAAATAACTTTTTTATTAATTATATTCAAAATTATAAAATTATCCTTAGAAGTGTATTACAAGTGTCGGCCAATCTGGCTTCTAGGGCACACATCTAATGTTTGGCCCCTTAAGTTAGGTCATATAGTTAAAGACAGGATTAACAAATTGGACAAATCCAGGCTATTGAATTAGTTGACTTTCAAGTCATATCCGATTTATGAATTATACCTTCATGACAAAATGACCAAGCTTCCTTTTATAGGACATGGGGAAAGGGCCATAGATCTACTTGCTCTGGTACACACAAACGTCTGCGGCCCATTTGATGTACCAGCCAGAGGTAATTATATCTACTTCATCATCTTTATCGATGATTTATCTCGATATGGATATGTATATTTGATACGATATAAGTCTGAAGTCTTTGAAAAATTTAAAAAATTTAGACTCGAAGTAGAAAAATAAATAGGAAAACCTAATAAGATTCTTCGATTAGATCGAAAAGGTGAATATCTTAGTCAAAAATTTCTAGACTATCTCAAAGATAATGGCATAGTCTTATAATGGACTCCACCTAGAATATCTCAACTCAATGAGATTTTAGAATGAAGAAATCGAATCTTATTAGATATGGTCCGATTCATGATGAGCTTCACAGACCTTCCTGAGTTTCTTTAAGGACATAATCTAATGATCGTTATATATTTACTGCTTTTAAAATCATTCCTACCACATCATATGAGATATGGTATGATAAGAAATTAAGTCTGAGTCACCTCAGAATTTAGAGTTGTCCGATTCATGTCAAGAGATAGCAGATGGATAAGTTAGAATCTAGGTCCTTTAGAGCTCGGTTCATTGGATATCTAAAAGAGTCATTTGGATATTATTTCTATCTTCCAGAGGACCATAATATGATTATAAGTCGGCATACTATTTTTTTTGAAAAATAATTTATTTAAGATGGTGACATCAGAAGATAGGTTAGGCTCGAGGAGGTCTCCGAATAGCAATGAGCTAAGGAACCTATCGAACCCAATTAGATTGAGCAAGTCCAAACACTACCTCCACCTCAAAAATCAACTAGGATTTCCCATCCTCTTGAAAGATATTTAGGTACTATTCACGAGGATGTAGAAAAAATGTTTCTCATAAAAAATGGGGTTCATGGTGATGATCTCAAGACCTGTGATGAGATGATATCAGATATTAACTCTGAGAAATGGTTAGAGACAATGAAGTTAGAGATTGACTCAATACGTTCCAACCATGTCTGAAGCTTGGTAGATCTACCTGAAGGTACAATACCTATTGGGTGTAAATGGATCTTCAAGAGAAAGATAGATGTTGATGAGAATGTAGAGACATTCAAAGCAAGGCTCGTAGCGAATTTAGTCAATGTGAAGGCATTGACTATCAGGATATCATTTTGCCAGTAGCTATACCTAAATCCATCCATACATTGCTTGCTATTGCAGCCTATTTCGATTATGAAATATGATAAATGGATGTGAAAATGGCATTCTTAAATAGATATCTTAAAAAAGATATCTATATGAAATAGCCACTTGATTTCACATCCAGTGATGGTGATCACAAGGTATGCAAGCTACAAAGATCCATATATGGACTTAAGCAAGCATCTTGGAGCTGGAATGCTCGTTTCAATGATGTAATCATATCATCTGGTTTCATTCAAAATGAGGAGGAGTTCTATGTTTTTAAAAAGATCAATGGAAGCGTTGTTATCTTTCTTGTACTGTACGTGGATGACATCCTTCTAATTAGAAATAATATTCTCATGCTGACCACGATCAAAATGTGGTTGTCTAAAGAGTTTTCTATGAAAGACCTAGGAGAAGTATCCTTTATTTTAGAAATTAAGGTCTATAGAGATAGACCGAATAGGATGCTAGGACTTTCACAGAAGATGTACATAGAGGAGGTGCTAAAGAGATTTAGCATAAAAAATTTAAAAAGGAGTTTAGTACCCTTTAGACATGGCATGCATCTCTCCAAGAAGATGTGTCCTAGCACACCTGAGGAGATTGAATGCATGAGCAAGATCCCTTATGCTTTGATAATAGGAAGCCTCATGTATGCCATGCTATGTACATGACCTGATATTGCCCATGTTGTAACTGTCACGAGTAGGTATTAGTTGAATCTAGGTGAAGAACACTGGACTTTTATAAAATATATCCTTAAGTACTTGAGAAGCACTAAGGATATGTTTCTAGTTTTTGATAATGGAGAACTCCAGATCTATGGGTATACAGACTTAGACTTTATGTCTAACATAGATGATCGAAAGTCGACATCTAAAAGTCTGTTTGTATGCAATGATGATGTTGTTAGCTAGAAAAATTTTAAGCAAATGATGATGGCAGATTCCACCATAGAAGCAGAGTATATTACTACATTGGAAGCTATGAAGAAGGCATTTTGGTATGAGAAGTTCTTCGTAGAGCTTGGAATGATGCCATCGGATGTTATCCCTCTATACTGTGATAATATTAGTGCCATAGCCTTAGCTATAGAGGTGAGATCTCATCAAAAATTCAAGCACATTGAGTGGCGATTCGATCTGATCCATGATTACCTCGAGAAGGGATACGTCGAGATCAAGAGAGTCAACACCACAAACAATATGGCTGACCCACTAATGAAGTCATTGGGACAATAAAAGATCGAAGCCCATCTTGAGAAGATGGAACTTAGATTTATAGCCAATTGGCTTTAGATCAAGTGGGAGTTTGTTAGATGTGTGTCTTAGAAGTTAGATTGGCTAACACTTGTAATACACTTCTAAAAATAATTTTATAATTTTAATTATAAATAAATAAAAGAGTTATTTTTTATCACAGTATATATTTGAAGTATCTGTGATACATCCTTTGAGTTAATGATAATGATAATTCATATTTTCAAGAATTAAAAATTTAAGACATGAATTTTCATAATTAAACTACTTCTAACCATAGGATCATCATGAGGATGGTAATTGATCCGAAAGATTGGTGTATGATTGCTTTCTTAGGATAGATGAGGATAGACGAGTCTTAAGTCTATGATGTGGAGACATCAGAATGAGAGTACAAGTACTCGTTACAGAATGAGGGCACTGAGCATGACCACCTCAAGCAGTCATAAGAAAGTCTACCTTCTCATCGATGACTGGCTTGATGCTGCAGTAGTGTATCTGGTTCTTTGTCCTTGAGCTGCATCGATAGTTCACCTTGAGGGTGTTATAGTTTGACTATACCAAAACTCAGTCTCCTAGCCATTCAAAATCCTGAGGTGTATGTTGGCTATAGCATGTTCATTGTAGAAATTAGATTATACCAATAAAGGGATCTATCTACCTCAGTAGATGAGGAGAAGCCCTATGATGATCATGAAATTGAGTCCATAAGCCCATGGCCAAGGTAGTATGAAGATGATAGAAAGAGTTTCTATTAGATTTTCACATCGGACTCGAATCGAATGATTAATACATATGATGGATATTGGGTTTGATGAGTTCATCTTAACCATAATCCTATCGAGGCTCAAGATAGAAGAACCCAATCACACAGGTAGTTGCATTGAGAGGTTCGCTTTCAGTTCTGAAGGCTTGCCACCATATACTACTAGGTGTAACTAGTAGATTTTGGGAGTAATTAAGATAATCCTAATGATCGATCATTCTAATTGTATGAATCAAAAAAATTCTGGTCCATCAAAAGGTATTTTGATAATATCGATGATGGAGATCATGATATATCTTATTACCATATGGAATTGAATCTAACTAGATCACACAAACAAGGGTTTGGGTCCAGATGTCATCAATTGGGCTAATCTAATTCAATTGATTTGGATTAGATAAAATTAGGTTCAAGAACATCATGCTAGCACATGATTGAGCCTAACTTTCTCCTTCTTTAGTCTTTCTAGTTCATCTTGGCTAAGCCAAATTGGTTTAGGCTCACCAGAGAATTCTATATGGATTTATTTTTAATTGACTGAAACTTATCCAAGTTAGAAAAGAGTTATCTTAATCCATCAGATGAAAATAAGACAACACCTACTAATTCCTATCGCCACCTACCATTTTCTGACACTGTCCGAACATGAGATATCCCAATGCAGGAAAGAAAGGACAGGGGTGTGCACTCCTTTTGGACATCTCCTTAGGGTGCATGCCCCCTTGGATTTCATTACAAGAATGTGCAGATGGCCCTAGTTGTGTGAGCACATGGAGAAAAGGGAGGAGTCCCATACAGATGGGACTCCAGGGAATGTTTGATGGAGATGGACTCTTAGGCGCCAAAGAGGTTGGGCCTATCCATCTATGGTGCCACCTATAGAGAGTTTGAAGGGTCCCAAACTTGATTGAATCAGGTTACATCACTCCACCAATCAGATTAAGATTTGAAATAATATGATTGGTCGAAGTGATGTAGCACTGCATGGTGCAGTAGGGTCTATTTAAACCCTATCTGTGCCTAGGTTTTAGAGTTTTTGCCCATCCCCCATGCCCTAAGGCTGCCCCTCATCTCCTCCATGCCTCCCTCTAATCCTCTCTCTCCCTTCTCAACACCCAAGGAGTTGGGCACAAGTCCAAGAGCAGTCCAAGGAAGATTGGCACCTAGAAGAAGGCAGCACTATTTTGAGAGACGATTGCTGCTTCTTCAGAAGAGTTTTTGAAGAAGATTTAGATCAGATCTAGATATGATCTTTAGAGCCTTGATTCAGAAGGAGAAGACCTCTAAATCTCACTTGAGTGGACTCTGGTAGAGGCCAGGCACGTGCGTAGCACAATCTAGAACCTCAGGATCCTCAGGATCATCGTTAGGATAATCAGATTATCCTAATCAGGTAACAATGATTGTTTTCTTATTTAGATTTAATTTTTATTTTTAATATTAGATCATCATGATTAGATCTGAGAATTCTTAGATCTGATCAGATTATTTAGAAATTTTTTAGAAAAATCTGCCCTATATCTGATAAGATCTGAATGATCCTATGGTAGAAAATATAGATTTTTCTTCAATATAATGATGATCATATATAGGAATTCTTACTTCTATTGATGACAAACTTGGTCATTATTGTTTACCAATCCATCCTAGCATGTTCAATCAATCGATATAATTCGAGCTCATCTTTGATTGACTATTAGCATAAAAATTAATAAATTATTGCTAGTATCTTAATTCCAAAGCTCTAATATTTGAATTATTCTTAATCCCAAATTTCTCGATCACATCTAATACATGACCAATTAATAATAATAGATTAAAAGATTTATCTTGATTAAGAGATCAGAGCACAAATTCTCTTGCCCAATACTCATCCAATTGATTGTTTAACCACATCACCGAACTAGTATTTAGAAAAAATAGAATTTATTGTGAAGCAAATCAAGGATAGAGCAAACTAGGTAATAGCATCCCAATAGCTTGAGTAATTTAGATCTAGAAAATCAATAGATTATGAAATGGATTGGACCTGATCAAGAAGGGCAAGGTAGGGTTATCAATGACGAGATTCAAGAATATCGACATTAACTTGATGGAACGTAGCATCATGAAGAAACCTCAATTTTCATAGAACTAGGGTGCGCAATACTCTACTCAATGCTTTCTTGTTTAGACAACTGCCCTTTATAAGATCAAATCTAATTATCAAAACCAATAGAAAGAATAATTATCAGTCTAGTATTCTCTACTACATCATCATGAGTTTAATACTAGCCTTGTGAATCCCCTTTCATCCAACCACTCACATCATCTACATAGAAAGCAAGAAAGAGGAGAGAGAGAAGAGCGAAAAGAGAGGAGAGAAGAGAGGCTCTTCTCTTCTTTGAAATAGGGAACTCCCCCCTTCTTCTTCCTTAACCTAGCTGTGAGTCTCATGGTCGGTGACCCCCACACAACATTTGGTGGTGAAGAGGTGACGACTTCGACGATGTCCATAGCTAGAAGTGGTCAAAAAAACAAAAAAGTAAAGGAAAAATAGTGAAACCCCTCCTTCACCCTCCCTTCCACACACAGAAGCAAAAGGGCCAGGCCAGCAAACTTGTGGCGGCATCCGGTGGTGGCAATGGTGATAGCCCCGACCATGGCCATGGTTGATGATGTCGACAAATCAAGAAAAGCAGAAATCCAAAATAGGGAAGATTAATTATGATAAGAGCTGATGACGATCCAGCTACCGATTGTGACCACAAGACCAAGAAAAGAGAAGAGTGGACAACCTTAAGTTCTTTACCAAAGTTTGATGAGCTTAAAAGGTGACTTCGGTAAGCCTTTCTAATAGAAATCCAAGGAAAAACACCAACAAAAAGCTTGGAAATTGGTTGTGATTGATTGGGTTTTGCCGATTGGAGTTCTAAGAGGAGAGGGCATCATTTTATAGATAAGTCATAGGGTTTTCGCTAAATTTTGGCCTGCCTTAGGACTCCCAGTGTTCGATGGAGTCGGAAGGGAAGAAAATTCTAAAGGCTCGTTTGGTTTGCAGAAAGAACTTTTCTTTTTAGAAAGTTACTTCCTGAAAAATTATTTTTTGGGAATAGAATTTTGATATGTT
Source organism: Cocos nucifera (assembly GCA_006176705.1). Classification (NCBI taxonomy): domain Eukaryota; kingdom Viridiplantae; phylum Streptophyta; class Magnoliopsida; order Arecales; family Arecaceae; genus Cocos; species Cocos nucifera. Next base: position 232,672 of record QRFJ01000568.1, read on the forward strand.
TGGTTGATCATGAAAAAGTAACTTATTGAAGAGTAACTTATATTTGGTTGAGCACTCATTTTTCTAGAAAAACTATATAGAATATCCATTATACCCTTAATAGATATAAGACTATACATTTTGCTCCTAGACTTTATATAAATAATAATATTACATTCATATTAATATAAAAATAATATTAACATATTATAATATAATAATATATCATAATAATTTATTATATGAATATAATACTAGTATATATTATATTATGTTAATACAATATTAATATTTTTATATAATTAATTTATTAATATTTTACTAAATATAATATTATATTAATATAAATATTGATATATTAATATAAATACTATATTAATATTAACAAAATTATTATATTAGTATAAATATTATAATATTAATATTATATTTATATAAATATTGAAATAATATTAATATAATATTATATTATCACTATTCAATATTTCATCCTAATCATTCTTGATATTTTATAAAATCTTAGTCATAGATCTAAAAGAATATTTTGGAAAAGAAAAAAGCACCACCACTTTCCAAAAATCCACATCGTCTATGGGTTTTCACTTTTCATGAAATGTAGAAAGTGAAGAAAGAGCTTTTTCCAAATTCTCTTCTCTTAAAACTCTAACCAAATAAAAGACTCTCTCTCCACTTTTCAAGAAGTGCCTCTTCCCCCCTCCACTTCCCATGAACCAAATGAGTCTCTAATGAGCATCTTCTTCTCCTCTATCACATGCCCAGCACATGCGATTAGGGTTTGGGCCTCATCAGGTCGGCCAGCGGGCTTAGAGATTGGGTTATCACACTTCCAGCCATCTAGATACCTCCCAAAACCAAAAGTCACAATCATTCCATAATTTCTATGGTAGTATTAGCATGTGCAAAGCAAAGCCCTTGAGAAGGAACTTATCACCATAGCACATTTTCTAAAGAATGCATGTAAGTAGGTTCTTTTCCAAGATGTCTCCTCCATGCCAGGAACACTCTTCATGTATGGTTCCAGAGAAAGTTTAGGCGGCTGCAAAATTCTTCCAATGCTAGTGTTGTACTGGAGACATTTATTGTGGTTATGAACCATTACCATGAGAAGAAGTCCCATCTCTAGTTCTTTTGTACCTACCTCCAATCTAAGATCATACATACCGATGCAGATCATCTAGCTGAAGAGTACTTGGGCCAGATGGAGTGCATGAAGCAACAGAAGTCCAATAAATGGACTAGAGCATCAAAATGGATCTATTTTATATTTGGATGTTTGTCTTTGGTTTAGTTTCATATTTTTAGCTTTTGTTTAATTTTTAGTTGGACAATTAGTCTTATTTAGATATTATTATATTATTTTGAGTATTTTACTATTTATGGAACTATCCTTATTAAGGTTTAAGACATTATAAATAGCTTTATTCTGTGTTTATTTTGTACTTATCAGAAAAAATATAAGAATTATTTCTCTAGTTGGATTTTAGGGTTTTTCCTTGATATCTTAAAGAATTTCATCTTGTATGAATCATTGTTTTTATTCGCTAACATTGCATTAGGGTGTATCAGAGCAAGTCATAGCACCGCTCGCTCTTGATGCATAACTATGATGAAGTCAGAGGCAACCATCCTATTGACATTGATCAAGAGGTGCAGGTGAACTAGGTGGTAAGATGTGCCTAGGGAGCAGTGGTTAAAACTCTAGAGCAACGAACAGAGGTGCTTAAGTGGTGGTTTTCATGCATGGAATAAACTATAGAGGGCTTATGTGAGATCAACGCAAACATGTATCATGATGGAGATAAGGGATTTGTCAGAGATGGAGCTCATAGCCTACCTATCAATAGAGCTATTCCTGTAAACCCATGTAGACAACTAGACTATATGGGCATTCAAGAAGATTATGATAATCAAGGAGAGGCAGAGTATGTAGATTATAACCGACATTGTTACTTTGATCGATATCCAAGGGGGTTAGAAGACTTTTGTCTGAAAGCAGACATCCCATCTTTTAATGGAGACCTCAATATCAAGGATTTCATTGATTGGCTATCTGAGTATGATTGATTCATGAAGTATTTGGGTATCTTGGATGAGAAGATGGCGAGATTGGTCATGTTCAAATTGAGGGGAGGAACATTTGCATGGTGGTAGAGATTGTCGAATGATCGATTGAGGCAAGGATTACCTCCTTTTCAAACTTGGTTTTGGATAAAGTAGTTGTTGCAGCTATGGTTCCTTCCCCTAGATTATGATCAGATTTTGTTTAACAAGTACCAGAAGCATATCAAGTTCAGAGAATAATCCATGCGTATGCTGCTAAATTTCTTAGGCTGGTGGAAAGAAATTACTTGTCAAAAATTGAAGGATAATAAGTGGTGAGATATATATCAGGGCTAACTCTAGTGATACAAGATCACATAGGACGTTAGATGGTTCGTAGTGTTTTAGAGGAAAGAAACATGGCACTGAAAGCTAAGATGATGATTCAGGAGTGTTCCTCTAGTGTTAGCAAATTTGATTCTATGCGATGAAGTTGGGATGAGTCAAACTGATTTAGCGCAGACAAGGGCAAAACACCTCAAAAAATTCATAGCCTAAGCAAAAAAATAGAGTAGGTAAGGCTGGTGGGATGCAGGTGCAGACAAGAGGGATAATGAAGGGGGCAATTATGATCGAGGTAACTAATAGGTGAATAACCCTTATGTCAGCCCAACTCCCATGAAATGTTACAAATGCAACGAGCTAGGATAATGTTTAGTGATTGTCCACTAAGGAAGCCGGTTAATTTGATGGAGAGAGAAGATGAAGATGTTGATGATGGTAATGAGTACCTTTGTGAGCTAGATGGAGATGGAGAAGAGTATGATGAGCCAGACCAAACTTATGTGGTGTGGAGGCTGATGCTATCGCCTAAGGTGAAAGATGATACACAATAGAATAAATTATTCCATACCAAGTACACAATTAATAAGTCTCATTTTAATTTAATAATTGATAGTGGTACTTATAAAAATATAATTGATAGGGAGACTGTGAAAAGCTTAGGATTGACTATGGAGAAACACCACAATCCTTACACTATTGGTTGGATTAAAGTGGTTAATGATGTTAAAGTAATTGAGATGTAAGGTACTATTTTCTATAGATAGATATAAGGATGAGGTGTATTGTGATATTGTTGATATGGATGCTTGTAATCTGTATTTGGTAGACCTTGGCAGTTTGATGTTGATGCTAGGCATGAGGGCAGAGAGAATGTGTATAAGCTTAGCAAAGGCAGGGTGAAATTTATGCTGTTACCTTTCGGGGGAAGTTCTCCATCCAAAACTTCTAAAGTAGAGGAGAAGACTTTCCTAAGTTTAACTAATCATTACTGTGAGTTTGAAACAAACTACAAAGAGGCAAAGGTACTGCACTTGTTGCTGGTGAAAGACGTGACCAGTAGTGATGAAAAAAAGAATAAGATTGAAGTGCCAGATTGTGAGCTCAGGTATGGTGCTCTCAAGCCTTGGAAGCAGGTAGAAAGAGAGCAAGGAGCGAATGGAATCAACCATCAAAGAGCTTCAGCAAATGCTTTAGAAGAGCTGACTTGATTCTTGTTAGAGCCAGCTCGAGCAGAAGATGAGCTAGCCCGAATTCTGAGAGAATTGGATCGAGTAGAAGTCCAAAAAGCATATCAGACTGATACGCTGGAAGAGTTGGCTTAGTTCTTGTCAGAGCCAGCTTGAGTAGAAATTGAGCTAGCTCGAATCCTAAGAGAGCTAGCTCGAGTAGCAAAATAGAGAGTGGTGATTCAGGCTCTCGCAGAAGACATCACCATCGAGCTAGCCCGATTGCTGACTGAGTCAGCTCGAGATTTGAATAGAATAGAATATGGTTTCTATTCTGGCTTGGGATTGGGTTTAATCCTAGGAACTTAGGGCCTTGATTTGTAAGGTCCTAAGAAGGCTAACCTATGGATTGGACTGAAATTTATCCAATGGGTGTGTGGATGGGAGACATGGGTGTGCATCATATTAGGTTAGCTAAGAGAGTTTTTTAGGTTGGGTCTTATTTGATCAGATATATATACTCTGTATTGAGTTTTCTAAACTAAGCATGAAATCAATACAAGCTTTTTCTTCTTAAAAATCTCTCATTCTCTCTCTTTTCTCCGTGCCCTAGGGTTTGCTAGGGTTTCAATAGAACGGCCATCCCACTTCTTGGATCCTTGTTGCCATTTCTACAAGCATCAAGTAGCAAGGATTGTTCCCAATAGATTGGTATCAAAGCAGCCATCTAGAACAATAATTGGTATTAGAGCCCTGGTGTTAGATCTGATGGAGAGAAGGTCAAAGTTTTGCCTGGTATTATGGTAAGGTGCTGAACAGATTTCTTCGAATACTGTTTTTCTTTTTTTATATTTGGTTATTAAAATCTGGTTGGGATGGCATCGAGTACCATCAAAATGGACTTTGAAAAATTTGATGGCAAGGATAACTTCAGCCTTTAGCAGTAAAGGATGAAGGATCTACTGGTGCAAAATAGGATCTATAAGGTCTTGACTCACGAAAGATCAAAAAAGATTTCTGTTGAAGAATGGGAGGAACTTAAAGAGATAGCTTTTAGTACGATTTGTATGTGTCTCACTGGTAAGGTTTTGCCAGAGATTAATATGAAAATCACATCGAAGGGGCTTTGGTAGAAACTAGAGAATACGTATATGGGCAAGAACATGACAAACAAGCTGTGATTAAAAAAACAGCCGTATAGTTTGCGAATACCCAAAGGAGGAGACCTAGTTTCCCACATCCAGAAGTTCAATCAAGGTTGCTCAGATGTTATGAGCCTTGATGTGAAGATTGATGAGGAGGATAGAGCTCTTCTGTTGTTGTGTTCACTGCCAGCAGCATATGATAGTCTCATTACTACTCTGGTGTATGGAAAGGAGACATTAAACTTCGAAAAAATAGTTGTTCTCAGGTCCAACGAGCAACAAGAGAGGATAGTTAGAGAAAATCCTAATTTATAGGTGCTTTCTATGAATGAGAGACAAGGAAGGCCTAAGGAGAGGACTCGAGATAAATCTAAGGGTTGATCAAAGTCTCGAAGAAATCAGAAGACTTGAAAATGCTACAAGTGTCATCAACTTGATCATATTAGAAGAAATTGCTTTTGAAGAATGAAAAGAGGAAGGGCACTTCTATAGATGGATCAACCAGTGAGAGTGGTGCTCTATCATCTGAAGAAATTGGAAAAGATATACTGATAGTATCAGATAAAATAATAGAGTTGGACAACCACTGAACACTAGATTTAGCGTGTTTCCACCATTACACTACACATCGAAAGTGGTTCTCATCTTATGAAAGATCCGATGGAGAAAGTATAAATCTTGGAGATGATCACCCACATAAAGTTGCTAGTGTTGGTACAATAAGAGTGAGGATGTATGATGGAGTTATACGGACACTCACCAATGTGAAGCATGTGCCAGAACTAAAGAAGAACCTGATATCCCTAGGTTACTTAGAAGGACAGAGATATGTTTTCAGTTGTCAGCTAGGAAGCAGGTGTTTGAGGATTTTCAAGAGCGCATTAGTGGTGATGAAAGGAAGAAGACTAAGCAATAACCTATAAAGGATGGAGGGCTCAGTAGTTATAGATAACACGGAGGTGTCTATAGTAGCACAGGAGGAGCAGCTAGCCTACAAGCTATGGCACTATCGTATGGATCACTTGAGTGATAGGAGGCTCACAGAGTTGAGTAGGAGAGGCTTGATTCCAACATTCAGAAAAGAAGGAGATAACCTATATGAGCCCTATATCTATGGCAAATAGTACGGAGTTATATTTGCCAGTATTACCAAGCGGAGTAAAGCTGTTTTAGAGCTTGTTCACTCAGATATATGGGGACCGACACTTGTTGCATCTCGAGGTGGAGCGAGATATTTTGTTATTTTTTTAGATGATTTCTTCAGAAAGGTATTGGTCTATCTGATGAGAAAAAAATTAGATATTTTTGCCTGATTTAAAATCTGGAGAGTTGAGGTGGAGAAGGAGACAGGGCAGCCAGTGAAGTGTTTGAGGTCTGATAATGGAGGGGAATATGCCAGCCTAGCATTCAAGAGATACTATGAGAAAAATGGAATAAAACATCATTACATAGTGAAGATGACCCCTCAGCAAAATGGTGTCATGGGGAGGATGAATTGGACACTGACAGAGAAGACCAGAAACTTGAGGTTGCAGGTATCACTACCCAAATCATTTTGGGGTGATGTTCTTATTTATGCATGTTTTCTTGTTAATAGATCTCCCCATAGAAAATTGAATGGATGACTTCTAAAGCCTATTTGGAGTGGAAAGAAGATGGAGCTTAGCTACCTAAAGGTATTCCGCTGTCCTGCATATGCTTTGGTAGAAGAAGCCGATAGAAGCAAGTTGGACCCAAAGTCATAGAAGATGATATTTATTAGATTTTCATGAGGTGTGAAGGATTTCTTGCTATGAGATTTACATTCTCAGAGGTGTGTCATCAGTCAAAATATGATATTTGATGAAAAGAGTATCATCTTAAAGCCAAAAAGTACAGATGGAGTTGTCAAGATAATACAGGATAATATGGGAAAGCTCTCAAATACAGGTTATTTGCCCTCAACATCAACTTCGGATTGTGTTCAGTTTGAAGTGGAGTTAGGCAGGCATGGTGATACACCTGTGGAGGACTAGCATGGATAACAATCTATCTTAGAAAAAGTGTAGAGGCAGCCATAGATAGTAGACTTGCAGGATACTGTAAGGGGAGTGGCACTGCACAAGCTAAAGCGCATTGTTCGTAAATTGGTGTGATATGGCATTGATGAGACTATTTTCTATGCTCTCATCACTGCCATTGGAGATCCAGAGAGTTTTGAGGAGGCCATGGAGAGTTTGGATTGGAAGTCATGAATGCAAGTCATGATGGAGGAGATGGAGTCTCTCCAGAAAAATTGGACATGGCAGCTGGTGGATCTACCAGATGATGCTTGATCCTTTGACTTCAAATGGAATTTCATAAAAAAAGAGGCACCTTCAAAGCAAGATCGAATGAGGTACAAGACTAGGCTGGTAGCCAAAGGATACTCATATAGAGAAGAGATTGATTATTTAGAAGTCTTCTCTCTGGTTGTCAGACATACATCCATCTGGGTGATATTGAGCATAGTTACTGCTCATGGTTTGGAATTGGAGCAAATGGACATTAAAATAGCATTCCTCCATGGGAATTTGGAGCAGAACATATACATAGAGTAGCCACAAGGCTTCAGGGAGCCTAGGTCAAAGAGAGAGGTCTGTTTACTGAAGAAATTACTGTACAAATTGAAGCAGTCTCCTAGATAGTGGTACAAGCTGTTTGACACTTATGTAAGAGGTATTAGACTTTTCAGGTGCGATCATGACTCGTGTGTATATGTGAGATCTCTGAAAGATGCATCTTGGTTATACTTACTCTTATATATAGATAACATGCTGATAGCATGCAAAAGTAAGGAGGTTGTACGGAGTTGAAAAGAGCTTTATCTCGAGAGTTTGAGATGAAGGACTTGGAGCCTGTAGAGAAGATTCTTGGTATGAAAATCATCAGAGACAGAACCAAGAGGCTACTATATCTATCTCAGGGAGAATATATCAAGAAGATCTTGGAGAGATTTGGAATGAAGGAGGCCCAACCGACTGAGCTACCACTAGCCGGGCATGTCAGACTCTCTAAATCATGTCACTATGATTGAGATGAAAATTCAGAAGATAGAAAAGATTCCATATGCTTCTGGTGTGGAAAGTATTATGTACTCTATGGTATGTTGTAGGCTAGATTTAGCCCATGCAGTGAGTCAAGTGAGCAAGTTTATGGCTTAGCTTGGAAAGAAGCACTGAAGAGCACTGAAGGATATCTTTAGATACTTAACAAGTTTAGTTGGGATCGGCATCTGCTACGGTCAGCGGAAAGGTGCTAAGGAACATCCTAACATGTCTAAGAAAACTCAAGGACTAATAGTGAAGGAAAATCCTGATTTCCCGGTCCAGGTTCATCCAGATCTGATCAGATCAAGAGATATATTTCAAAATTTTTTCTCTTGATCCCAATCAGATCTTGATATATTTCAGATCTGATTCTTATTATTTTAATAAATAAAATAAAATAAGATAAATTAAATCAAATTTAATTTACCTGATTTGGGTAATCCTATTACCCTGTAGATGATCCTGATTGCAGCGGAAGGTTCTGGATCTAGCCACGCAAGCGCCTGGCCTCTACCGGTATCCACTCGGGTTGGATCTGGAGATCCTCTTCTTCTCTATCACGTCTCCAAAAATCAGATCTGGATCTGATCTGGAGGATCTTCAAAACTCTTTTGAAGATCTGCAGTCGTCCTTTTGCAGCAGCGCAGCCTTCTTGCTTTTGATCGCCTTTCCTTGATCTGAATCGCACCAACCAAAGTCCAAAACACCTTTTGGATGTGGAGAGCAAGGGGAGAAGAAGCTATGGCATGGAGAAGGAGGGGAGAGGCAGCCTTGGGGCGTGGGGTTTCTCAATTGAATTGCATTAGAATCTGAGTTGGGCGCAGGGTCTTATTTATAGACTAAGCATGATCCAACTCCTCTTCCTCCCAACCAATCACAACCCTTTGTGAAATCAGATCTAAATCTGATTGGTGGGAATAGAGACCCCTGGATTCCTCCTTAGAGGGTGCCTAAGACCAGTCAAAGTTGGTTCTTAGAAGAACTCTAATTGGAATCCAAAAAGGAGATGGAGTCCTTGTCCAACAAGGACTCCTAGGCGCCTCCTACTTGGGCTCACGCCACCCTTGGCGTGCGCCCTTCTCCTTGCCAGGTTCTGGCAGGGGGACAGGCCCCCACCAGCTCTCCAATAGGTGCATGACATGTGGTCAAAAGTCAAAGGGTCAATGGTCAACGTTTGACCAGTCAAAGGTAGACTTTTGACCAAAGTCAAAGAACAAGAAATGGCAGGTGACCAAAAATGGCAGGTAATGTCTTACAAAATAAGACAACCTTTTCTAACTTGGACAACCTCCAGTCAGACCATATGAAGGCCTCTGATTGAGCACAAACTCCTTTGGCTCAGTCAGGACAACTTATTTGTGATAGTAAAAGAAGAACGTTAGGTTCAATCGAGTGCTAGCACGATTTCCTTGAACCTAATTGAATCTCATTCAGATCAATTGAACTAGATCAGTTCAATTGATGATCACCAGATTCAAACCCTTGTTTGTGTGACCCAGTTAGGTTCAGTTCTGTATGGTAATGGGATATGTCATGATCTCTATCATAGACATCATCGAAACTCCTTTCGATGGATCAGAACTCTTCTGATTCGAACAGCTAGAATGATCGATCATCTAAATCATTCTAATTGCTCCCAAAATCCACCAGTGACACCTAGCAGTATATGGTGGCAATCCCATCAGAGCTGAATGCGAACCTCTTGGTGCAGCTACCTGTGTGATTAAGTTCTTCTATCTTGAGCCCCGATCAGATTAGGGTTAAGGTAAACTCGTCAAACCCTAGTCTCTGTCATATGATATAATCATTCGATTCGAGTCCAATGTGAAAATCTAAATAGAAACTCTTTCTATTATTTCACTCTGCCATGGCCATGGGCTTCAGGACTTGATTCTCATGATTATCATAGGGCTGCTCCTCTACCACCGAGGTAGATAGATCCCATCTTGATGCAATCCAGTTCCTACAATGAACATGCTATAGCCAACATACACCTCAGGGTTCCATATGGCTAGGAGACCGAGTAATGGTGTAGTCAAACTATAACACCCTCAAGGTGAACTACCGATGCATCTCAGGTCAAAGAACCAGACACACTACTGCAGCATCGAGTCAGTCATTGACGAGAAGGTAGACTTCCTAATGACTACTCGAGGTGGTCACGCTCAGTGCCCTCGTTCTCTAACGAGTACCTATACTTTCGCTCCGGTGTCTCCACACCGTAGACTCAAGACTCATCTACTAAAAAGAAGCAATCGTACACCAACCTTCCGGATCAATCACCATCCTCGTGATGATCCTATGGTCGGGAGCTGTTTATGAGTTAATAATGATTATTCATGTCTTAAATTTTCAACTCTTGAAAATATGAATTATCATTACCATTAACTCAAAGGATGTATCACAGACACTAAATACACAGGTGTGATAGAAAATAACCCATTTTATTGATTATAGTCAAAATTATAATTTTGCCCCTAGAAGTGTATTACAAGTGTCAGCCAATTCTGGCTTCTAGGGCACATATATCTAACAATCTCCCACTTATCCTAAAGCCAATTGGCTACAAGTCTAAGTCCCATCTTCTCAAGGTGGGCTTCGATCTTCTGCTGTCCCAACGGCTTTGTAAGTGGGTCTACCACATTATCTACGGAGTTGACTCTCTTGACCTCAACGTAACCTTTCTCAAGGTAATCGCGGATGAGATGATATCACCGTTTGCTAGGAACTCTTCCAGCACAAACAGTCTGCCAGATGTCGACTTTCGATCATCTATATCAGACATGAAGTCCGAGTCTGTGTATCCTTGAACTTGGAGTTCTCCATTACCAAAGACCAACATCATATCCTTAGTTCTTCTCAAGTACTTAAGGATACATTTCACAGAAGTCCAGTGTTCTTCACCTGAATTTGACTGATATCTGCTTGTGACACTCACAGCATGGGCTATATCAGGTCGTGTACATAGCATGGCATACATGAGGCTCCCTATTGCAGAAGCATAAGGGATCTTGCTCATGCGTTCTATTTCCTCAGGTGTGCTGGGGCACATCTTCTTGGAAAGATGAATACCATGTCTGAAGGGTATTAATCCCCTCTTAGAGTTTTCCATACTAAACCTCTTTAGTACTTCCTCTATGTACATCTTCTGTGAAAGTCCTAGCATCCTATTCGGTCTATCCCTATAGACCTTAATTCCTAGAATAAAGGATGCTTCACCTAGGTCTTTCATGGAGAATTCCTTGGACAACCACATCTTGACTGATGTCAACATGGGAATATCATTCCCAATAAGGAGGATGTCATCCACGTACAATACGAGGAAGACAACAGCGCTCCCACTGACCCTTTTGAAAACACATGGTTCCTCTTCATTTTTGATGAAACCAAACTTTTTGATCACATCATTGAAACGAGTGTTCCAGCTCCGAGATGCTTGCTTAAGTCCATATATGGACCTTTGCAGCTTGCAAACCTTGTGATCAGTATCACTGGATGTGAAACCTAGCGGCTGTTCCATATAGATATCTTCCTCAAGATATCCATTTAGGAATGCCATTTTCACGTCCATTTGCCATATTTCATAATCGAAATAGGCTGCAACGGCAAGCAATGTGCGGATGGATTTTAGCATAGCTACCGGGGAAAAGGTATCCTGATAGTCAATGCCTTCACGTTGACTATAACCTTTTGCCACCAGTCTAGCCTTGAATGTCTCCACATTCCCATCTGCACCAATCTTTCTCTTGAAGATCCATTTACACCCAATAGGTACTATACCTTCTGGTGGATCTACCAAGGTCCAGACTTGGTTTGAGTGCATCGAGTCGATCTCTGACTTCATTGCCTCAAGCCATTTCTCGGAGTCGATATCTGATATCGCCTCGTTGTAGGTTTTGGGATCATCACCATGAGCACCATTACCTATGAGGAACATTTCCTCTACGTCCTCTGAAATAATACCTAAGTATCTTTCAGGGGGATGGGAAACTCTTTTCGATCTACGAGGTGGAGGAGGTAGTGTTCTTATTGGCTCAACCTGATTTGGTTCCACTTGGTCCTTAGCTCTTTCCACTTGTGAGACTTTCTCATCAAGCTTAATCTGCTTTCCAATGCCACTATCTTGAATAAACTATTTTTCAAGAAATATGGCATGTCGACTCACAATCACATTGTGGTCTTCTGGAATGTAGAAATAGTATCCTAATGACTCTTTAGGATATCCTATGAATCGAGCTCTGAAGGACCTAAATTCTAACTTGTTCCGCTTGTTGTCTTTTGACATAAGCCGGACAACCCCAAATTCTGAGATGACTCAGACTTGGTTTCTTACCATGCCATATCTCATACGGTGTGGTAGGAACGGTTTTAGAGGGAACCCTATTCAGTAGATAAATTGAAGTTAATAATGAATGTCCCCAAAGAAAATCAGGGAGGTCTGTGAAGCTCATCATGGATCGAACCATATCCAATAGAGTCCGATTTCTCCGTTCTGAAACCCCGTTGAGTTGAGGTGTTCCTGGTGGAGTCCATTGAGAGACTATGCCATTTTCCTTAAGATAGTCTAGGAATTTTCGGCTAAGGTATTCACCTCCTCGATCTGATCGAAGAACCTTAATGGGTTTTCCAGTTTGTTTTTCTACTTCATGTCTGAATTCTTTGAACTTTTCAAAAGCTTCAGACTTATGTCTCATAAGATACACATACCCATACCTAGACAGATCATCGGTAAAGGTAATGAAGTAGACAAAATTGCCTCTAGCCGGCACATCAAATGGGCCGCACACATCAGTATGTACTAGGGCAAGGAGATCTGTGGCCCTCTCCCCATGTCCAACAAAAGGGAGTTTAGTCATTTTGCCTTGAAGACAAGATTCACAAGTTGGATATGACTCAAAAGTCAATGGACTCAATAGCCCATTTTTCTCCAATTTGTTAATCCTATCTTCTACTATATGACCTAATCTCAAGTGCCATAGATATCTGTCGTTTGGACTATCCCTAGGTCGTTTGGCATTCACGTTTTGCTCGATAGTTAAAATAGGTACATCAATATGCAACTGATAAAGACCATTAACAAGGAAACCATTTGCAATTTTATTTCTTTCATAAAGAATGTTACAATGGTCCTTAAAGAAGGTGATCACATAACCTTCTTATGCTAAGCATGAAACAGAAATCAAATTCCTGCTAGCTGCAGGCACATAATAACAGTCTTTTAAAACTAAGTCTAAACCAGATGGTAATCGAAGAGGGTATGTTCCCACGGCTACTGCAGCAACTCTTGCTCCATTACCGATGCGTAGGATCATGTCTCCATCCCTCAGCCTCCTGCTATCCTCAAGACCCTGCATAGAAGTGCACAGATGAGCACTAGAACCAGAGTCAAGCACCCAACTGGATGCAGAAGAAATCGTAAGGTTAGACTCAATAACGAGCATACCTCCAGAAGGACCTTCCTTCTTGTTCTTTAGGATGGCCAGGTAAATAGGGCAGTTCCGCTTCCAATGGCCGTCGCTGTTGCAATGGAAACACTTTCCTTTGACATCGACCTTCTTCTTCGGTTCTGCCTTCTTCTTCTTTGATCCTTCCACCTTCTGCTTTTTCACAGACTTCTTTTTCTTTCCATAAGACTTTCTTTTGGAAGAAGTCCATTCCATAGCAAGAACTGAGCCTTTAGAACCATTCATTGAAAGCTCAGCGGTAACCAGCATATTCATTAACTCGGCCAAGGAATTCTGAAGTTTATGCATGTGGTAATTCATGATGAATTGCCCAAATGCATCAGTCAAGGATTGCAGAATAATATCGTTCTGCAGATCCAAGTCCAACTTCACACCGAGCTTCTCAAGCTCTTCCATGTCCTTGATCATTGTCAGATAGTGATCTTGGACTGACTGCCCATCACGCATCTTAGCCTTAAAAAGTCATTTTGTGACTTGATATTTGGCTGCGCGACTTTGTTCACCAAACATCTCCTGTAGGTGAGCCAACATTTGGCGAGCAGTCCCGATATCTTCATGTTGGCGCTGGAGCTCATCAAACATCGAGCCCAACATGTAGTATCTGGCCTTATTGTCTTCGTCAATCCATTTTTCCAGAGACGCTCTCTGTTCAGTGGATGGACGAGCTGGTAAGGTGGGAGGGTCCTGGTCCAAAATATGTGTTAACTTCTCGGAACCCAAAACAATTTTGTAGTTCCTGAGCCAATCTTTATAATTGGGTCCAGTCAGTCTATGTGTGTCTAGGATACGTGCCAGTGGGTTGGACGCAGACATTTTCCTGTAGAGAGTCAAAGATTCTAGTTAGATATTATAATTTTGACTTGACCAATTTGTTTAGAAATTTTATTTTTAAACAAATTAGCTCCCACTATTTTCTCGGATCTCCTACACTCCCTCTGTAGAGATGCAAAAATCTTCGCGATTGATGATTTCTAGTGGGTGGTGCAGGTCTCACCAACTGACTCATCACCTCACCTAACAGTTATTGGTGATGGGTTAGCCAATGAGTGAACAACTCTTGTTCAATGATTCTCTAATCATGGTGCACCCAAACTTGGTCTCTAATTCATGAATCTCACCGTATCCGAAATATTGATCCACTCCTTAGTTAAGTCAGACCCACCATTTGCATAGACTGGGTTCCTAATTGGGTCTCTCACCGTATCCAAAATATTGAGCCCAACTCATCCTCCAGCCCATAGCATCCAATGCCTAATAGACATGGTTGCATCTTCCGGTGCAACTGAGCCACTGTATCCAGCCGAGAACAATCAACCCCGGGAAGGGCCCGCACATCTACAATGGTGGAAGACCTCAGACTTAATCTTTTCTTAGGGAGAATTGATTCAGGTCTCATTAAACTAGACTTGGCTTAGTCATAACAATTATGACTAACCTAGTGGCATGGGTTAGCTCGGATTATTGACCACCTCAGATCAGAACTGTGTCAACAGATATGGCCAGGTAAGTGAGATTGGTGGAAGGAATATGCCATTAACTCACACAAGAATGCATTCAGGTCGAGTAGCTTCCAATTAAAAACCAGTCGGTCGTCTATGCCAAACTTACCTTAGACACCAAATTATTGAGTCAGAACCAATTGGGTTAGCCTACAATCCAGACTCTAACCTCTGAGCCTAATTAGGTCTTGCTTGATCGTGACTCGATCTTGACCCAGACTTAATCCTATTAGGACTGGTCAATTTAAGCATTGTTGATCCCATCTAACCAACTCTTGATTCGGTTTGATCAACCGCTTAGACCTAATTGAGCTACCCAAGCCCGAACCCAGTATTATGAATATGTCTTAGATCTGAAATTCTCAATTTTAGACCTAATTAATATTCCATAAACTTAATTCTTAATTAAGTTGGGTTCATAAACAAAATATGCACAATAAATCCTAGGGTTTCAGGATTCTAGGGTTTTGCAGAAAGTAAGTTTTGGGTTTCTGATTAAGGACGAACACGCAGCACCCCTACACGTCATAAGAACACCCCATCGAATGAGAAGAGAGGGCCTTTAAACCCTTCTTCATTCTTATGATCGGACGGCCAAGAGGAACGCCTTAATCAGGAACATGTAAATCTACAAAACAGTTATAGATCTATATCATATATCTCATATACAAATTTAGATCTAATCAAGGCATATTTTGCATACATCTCATGTATCAAATCATGCATATTTTCAGATCTAAATTATCTCATAATAATCTAAAAAATTAGATTTAAATTGATCTAATCAAAATAAATTCTAATCTAGACAATTATGTAGAACTATTCTACAACTAGTCTAGACATGCATCAATCATATCTCATATGATATTCAAAAATTAAATAATTTTTATTTGCTATTTATCAGATGTTATTATAACACTTATAATATCAGAAAATAGTAAATAAGAAGATCTAAAATATGATTTAATCAGATTAAATCAAAAACATGCAAAACTATTCTATAGAACTATTCTATTCTAGAACTAGTCATGCATATCTTCTTAATCTTAGATCCAAATCATTTAATTTTAATTTTTTTTGATTTCAGATCTGATCACATCTCATGTGACATCTGAAATCACTTTATTTTCTAATTAAAATAAAATTAAAATCATATCTAAACAATTTAGAACCATGGCTCTGATACCAGTTGAAGGGAAATCCTGATTTCCCGGTCCAGGTTCGTCCAGATCTGATCAGATCAAGAGATATATTTTAAAATTTTTTTTCTTGATCCCAATCAGATCTTGATATATTTTAGATCTGATTCTTATTATTTTAATAAATAAAATAAAATAAGATAAATTAAATCAAATTTAATTTACCTGATTTGGGTAATCCTATTACCCTGTAGATGATCCTGATTGCAGCGGAAGGTTCTGGATCTAGCCACGCAAGCGCCTGGCCTCTACCGGTATCCACTTGGGTTGGATCTAGAGATCCTCTTCTTCTCTATCACATCTCCAAAAATTAGATCTGGATCTGATCTGGAGGATCTTCAAAACTCTTTTGAAGATCTGCAGTCATCCTTTTGCAGCAGCGCAGCCTTCTTGCTTTTGATCGCCTTTCCTTGATCTGAATCGCACCAACCAAAGTCCAAAACACCTTTTGGACGTGGAGAGCAAGGGGAGAAGAAGCTATGGCATGGAGAAGGAGGGGAGAGGCAGCCTTGGGGTGTGGGGTTTCTCAATTGAATTGCATTAGAATCTGAGTTGGGCGCAGGGTCTTATTTATAGACTAAGCGTGATCCAACTCCTCTTCCTCCCAACCAATCACAACCCTTTGTGAAATCAGATCTAAATCTGATTGGTGGGAATAGAGACCCCTGGATTCCTCCTTAGAGGGCACCTAAGACCAGTCAAAGTTGGTTCTTAGAAGAACTCTAATTGGAATCCAAAAAGGAGATGGAGTCCTTGTCCAACAAGGACTCCTAGGCGCCTCCTACTTGGGCTCACGCCACCCTTGGCGTGCGCCCTTCTCCTTGCCAGGTTCTGGCAGGGGGACAGGCCCCCACAAGCTCTCCAATAGGTGCATGACATGTGGTCAAAAGTCAAAGGGTCAATGGTCAACGTTTGACCAGTCAAAGGTAGACTTTTGACCAAAGTCAAAGAATAAGAAATGGCAGGTGACCAAAAATGGCAGGTAATGTCTTACAAAATAAGACAACCTTCTTTAACTTGGACAACCTCTAGTTAGACCATATGAAGGCCTCTGATTGAGCACAAACTCCTTTGGCTCAATCAGGACAACTTATTTGTGATAGTAAAAGAAGAACGTTAGGTTCAATCGAGTGCTAGCACGATTTCCTTGAACCTAATTGAATCTCATTCAGATCAATTGAACTAGATCAGTTCAATTGATGATCACCAGATTCAAACCCTTGTTTGTGTGACCCAGTTAGGTTCAGTTCTGTATGGTAATGGGATATGTCATGATCTCTATCATAGACATCATCGAAACTCCTTTCGATGGATCAGAACTCTTCTGATTCGAACAGCTAGAATGATCGATCATCTAAATCATTCTAATTGCTCCCAAAATCCACCAGTGACACCTAGCAGTATATGGTGGCAACCCATCAGAGCTGAATGCGAACCTCTTGGTGCAGCTACCTGTGTGATTAAGTTCTTCTATCTTGAGCCCCGATCAGATTAGAGGTTAAGGTAAACTCGTCAAACCCTAGTCTCTATCATATGATATAATCATTCGATTCGAGTCCAATGTGAAAATCTAAATAGAAACTCTTTCTATTATTTCACTTTGCCATGGCCATGGGCTTCAGGACTTGATTCTCATGATTATCATAGGGCTGCTCCTCTACCACCGAGGTAGATAGATCCCATCTTGATGCAATCCAGTTCCTACAATGAACATGCTATAGCCAACATACACCTCAGGGTTCCATATGGCTAGGAGATCGAGTAATGGTGTAGTCAAACTATAACACCCTCAAGGTGAACTGTCGATGCATCTCAGGTCAAAGAACCAGACACACTACTGCAGCATCGAGTCAGTCATTGACGAGAAGGTAGACTTCCTAATGACTACTCGAGGTGGTCACGCTCAGTGCCCTCGTTCTCTAATGAGTACCTGTACTTTCGCTCTGGTGTCTCCACACCGTAGACTCAAGACTCATCTACTAAAAAGAAGCGATCGTATACCAACCTTCCAGATCAATCACCATCCTCGTGATGATCCTATGGTCGGGAGCTGTTTATGAGTTAATAATGATTATTCATGTCTTAAATTTTCAACTCTTAAAAATATGAATTATCATTACCATTAACTCAAAGGATGTATCACAGACACTAAATACACAGGTGTGATAGAAAATAACCCATCTTATTGATTATAGTCAAAATTACAATTTTGCCCCTAGAAGTGTATTACCCAATTCTGGCTTCTAGGGCACATATATCTAACAAATAGTGAGATTTGTGGATGCAGATTTTGGTAGAGATATGGATACTCGACGTTCGACTATAAATTTTGTATTCAGCTTGTATAAAGATCCAGTCTCATGGAGATCTTGCTTGCAGCCAATTATAGCCTTGTTCACTACTGAAGCGGATTACATTGACATCATGAAGGCAGCGAAGGAGGCTCTATGATTGAAGAGCTTGGCACTAGAGATGGAATTCTTACAGGATGTAGTTAGAATGCATTATGACAACCAGAGTGCTTTGCTGCTTGTATAGAACTCTATATATCATGCGAGGACCAAGCACATTGATATCAGATACTACTGGATCAAAGAGCTAGTGGAGGATAGTAAAGTAGAGTTAGTGAAGGTTCACACCAAGAAAAATCCAGCTGATATGCTCATAAAGATACTTTCATGGAATAGCTTTTATAATTGCATGGTATTGATAGGGTTGATGGATAGAGCTGAGTTCATAAGAACTTAGAAGCACCAAGATGGAGATTGTGAGCTTGGGTATGATGCTCTCAAGCCTTGAAAGTAGGTGGAAAGAGAGCAAGGAGCGAATGGAATCAACCATTGAAGAGCTTCAGCAAATACTTTAGAAGAGCTAGCTTGGTTCCTGTTAGAGCCAGCTTGAGCAAAAGATGAGCCAGTCCAAATTTTGAGAGAGCTAGCTCAAGCAAAAGTCCAGAAAGCCTATCAGGCCGATATGCTGGAAGAGCTGGCTTAGTTCCTATCAGAGCTAGCCTGAGTAGAAATCGAGTCGATTCGAATCCTGAGTAAGCTAGCTCGAGCAGCATAATAGAGAGTGGTGATTCAGACTCTTGCATGAGACATCATCGTCGAGCCAGCCCGATTGCTAATCGAGCCAGCCCGATTGCTGATCGAGTCGGCTCAAGCTATAAATAGAACGTGGTTTCTATTCTGGCTTGGGATTGGGTTTAATCCTAGGAATTTAGGATCTTGATTTGTAAGGTTCTAAAAGGACTAACCTATGGATTGGACTAAAATTTGTCCAATTGATGTGTGCATGGGAGACATGGGTGTATATGGGCTCAAGAAGTGCATCACATTAGGTTAGCTAGGAGAGTTTTTTAAGTTGGATCTTATTTGATCAGGTATATATACTCTATATTGAGTTTTGTAAACTAAGCACGGAATCAATACAAGCTTTTTCTCCCTGAAAATCTCTCCTCCTCTCTCATTCTCTCCCTTTTCTCCATGCCCTAGGGTTTTACTAGGATTTCAACAGAACGACCATCCCTTTTCTTGGATCCTTGTTGCTATTTTCATAAGCATCGAGTAGCAAGGATTGTTCCCAACAAATTGGTATCAGAGTAGCCATCTGGAACAACACAGATGTAGTTAAGCCTTTACTAGAGGAGTTTGCCAAAATCAAGCAAAAAGAGATTCTTATGGGCTAACCTCCCATAAGGGATGTGTAGCACCGATTGATTTGATCCTTGGATTCAGCTTGCTAATCCTTCCACATTATAGGATGAGAAGGGAAGATTTTAAGAGAAAAAGATGGAAGAGCTACTACTGAAGGGGCTAATTCGAGAGAGTATGAGTCCACGTGCAGTATCCACATTGTTGACCCCTAAGAAAGATGGTAGTTGGTGGATGCGAGTTGATAGTAGGGCCATTAATCTGATTATATTAGAGTATAGATTTTCAATAATGGAAAAGCAGTAGGATTTCTAGCATGCATTTCAAAATTTTTTTAAAAAATTGCTGCAAAAAGTTAAATAATTAATCTAATTAATTTAACATGCTAGTGATCAAATCATTAAAAATCCTACTCTAGGATCGTAATATGATATATATGTATATTAGAAAATCTAAAAATAAAAACATAAATCAGTAAATCATATTTATTACTCTACACTACTTGTGTTCAGAATATGATACCTCTATACGGGTAGTCGATCACTACAAATAAATTTAGATAGGAGCTCCTCTCATCGCAATGCAGCCACACAGAGCGTTTGGCCTTTATGGATTGTCCACATGAGGCTCCAAGTCCTGATCGGCTCTTTCGAAGTGTTACTCCTCGTCGAAACCTTTAATGGATAATGTACATCGATCTCTATCAATCTCCTTCTTCTAATTGTCCGAATGCTTCAGAAGATTAGAAAGGAAAGTAGGGAGGATGAGGAAGCTCTCTAAGAAATTTCGTAGAGTTGTGACACTCATAGCTCTCAATCTCACTTTCCGAACCCTAGGATAGCACACACCTGAAACCTTGGTGCCACTCTCTCTAGATTTTTCTCTCAAAAAAAACCTAGGTTTTACACATGCAGATGGAGGTGGATTATGCACAGAAAGACTCTCCTCAAATGTGTGCATGCCCCCCTTTCATACCCCTTATATATTGGTGACAAAACAAAAGAAACGAGTGGATTGCATGTAGATGAGGATAAGATTAGGTTGGTTCCCCTTTGAATTCAAATCCTATTTGAAAACAAAGTCCAACTAACAAAACTTATCTAAATGAGGCATGAAAGAGGAGGGCATGAGGCATCTTTGTGAGTGGAAAACCAATGAGAATTCTGAATTCTCTTGGTGAAAAGAGATGGTGTTGGTCAAAGGGTCAAAGTCTAAGGAGAGTCCAATCCAATTGGACTTCATGTCTTGTTCAATTAAGTTCCAACCAAACCCATTTGGATAGATCCAATTAGATCAAAATAAACCTAATAAAATTAAGCTTAAATAATTTTAATTAAATAAAAAATTAATTGAGTCTAAATCCCGATTAAATCAGGAATCAATCTCTTCTAGCAATTAGGTCATCTCATAACCCAATCAGATCAAATCCAATTGAATCCGATTCAATTAGACTTGATCCAAAACCCATTGCTTAATCAAATTAAGTTACTTAGCAATCAAATCACTAATTAATTCTTCCATAAACTTAGAGTCCTAATCTACTGGATCTCTGGGTAGTAAAGTCCCATCCCTATGTAACTCTTGATCAGAGAGTCCCAAACTAGTAGGACTCTTTATCCCAGAGTATAAATCTAGTGGAATTCATAATCATAAAGTTCCAAACCAGTAGGAATCTTAATCATAGAGATTCAGATCAATAGGACTCAAAGTTTCAATCCAATAGAACTCTTGATCACAGAGTCCCAGTCCAGTGGAACTCATGATCAGAAAGTCCCAGTCCAGTAAGACTCAACATCAACCATCAGATGAGGTAGAAACCTCTAATGTATATGATCCCATAGGTTCGAACCTAAGCCAGTAGCATAGAAATCAATTTCTGTTCCAATCAATATAACCATCTAGTAATGGTGTCCGATGTTTGGATAGGTTGAATAGTTGCAACACAACATTTAGAACCTACTCGAATATGGTTACCATATAATTCATCCCTTTGACCTTTCTATTTAGCATGACTCAGTGTTAAACTGTTAACTTTGAAAAGGTACATCCATAATGTATCTCAATATAATCAATCCTACGACTCCTCATATGGGCTATCCCAGTTAAGGCTTTGCTAAATTGAAATACAATGCAACACATCTTCTGAAATCAGGAGTGGTCAATCTCATCTTGTCTCATACACCAACTTTATAAGTACTTGACTATGCTAAAAAACCTTCCCTCATTGAATTAGAAATTCAAGTAGTCCAACATCAAAGCAAAATGAGTTATTTGAAAGTCACCATGGTGATCCAAGGTTGGAGGGACACTTATATCGATATTCCTTTGGAGCAAGTTTTGACAATAAAATACTCTAGAGTTGATCACGTTCAGTGCAGATGTATCCCTATATCTCATCTGCATACCATACCAGTATCTCCACACTCTTTGTTTAAGAGGACAACCAATCCATATGACACAACGACCTACACTCGATAAATATTATCATCTTAGATAATAATATATCATTTGGTCACAAATTGATTTAAGGACTAAATGATAAATTCTTATTTATTATTTTTAATTAGTCCTAAGAACTTCATCATGATATAGGAGTTCATTAAAAAAAGATGTACACTTATGATAAAAAAAATCAAAATAATTTTTTTATTTATTAATAAATTATATACAATCATAAAAGATATCTCAATCATCATTAGACTGATGATTAATTTTGGGATAATTATCAACAACTCCTACTTGGAGTAAAGCCAATCAATATAGTATCATATATCCATCTTAGACTTGTGATCATCGAACTTCTTTACCGCAAGGACTTTAGTGAATGGGTCAGTCAGGTTCTTTTCGTCGATCTTCTGAAGATCGATATCACCTTGATCCACGATCTTCTGAATAAGATGGTAGTGATGCAAAATATGCTTCATTCACTAATGTGCTTTCAAATCCTTCATTTGAGCAATAGCTCCAGTGCTATCACAGAAGAGTAGAACTGGACCATCAAGAAAGGATGCCACTCTGAGCTCGATAATGAATTTTCTCAATCACATAGTTTTCTTAGCAGCATCAGATGCCGCAACATACTCCATCTCGCAAGCTTAGTCAGCCATGGTGTGTTGCTTGAAACTTATCCAGTAGATAGCTCCACCATTAAGGATAAACACATATTCCGACATACTTTTGTTGTTATCATGATTAGATTGAAAATTGAAGTCTGTAAACCCCATAAGTTTTAAATCTGACTCATCATAAACAAGCCATTAGTCCTTAGTATTTCATAAATACTTAAGGATGGTTTTAACAACCTTCTAGTGGTTCTTTTCTAGATCAAATTGGTATATACCCACTACTTCTAGTGAGTATGCCACATCTGGTCTTGTACATTTCATGGCATATATAATAGAATTTACTATTGAGGGATATAGTATTCTACTCAAATGCTCTCTCTCTTAAGGTGTTGTCGGATAGTCTCTTTTCGAGAAAAAAATTTCGTGGCCTATCGAAAGACAACCATTTTTGGAATTCTCTATGCTGAACCACTTTGGCACAATTTCCATGTATATGGACTAGGACAACCTAAGCAATCTCTTAAATCTATCCCTATAAATCTTCATGTGTAGGATGTAGGATGCTTCTCTCAACTCCTTCATGGAGAACTGAGATGACAGCCAAATCTTTATTTTCTATAATACAAGAACGTCTCGATTAAGAGAATGTCATCCACATACAACACAAAAAACATCACTACTGAACCATTAGCCTACTTATATAGGCAGAGCTCTTCTCCATTCTTAACAAAGCCATATATTTTGATCATCTTATCAAAATACATGTTCTAACTCTGAGATGCCTACTTCAATCCATAAATGGACCTCTAAAGCTTGTACATCTTAAACTCGTCTATGGATATGAATCCTTCAGGTTGTATTATATACATCTCTTTGTCAAGCTCTCTACTAAGAAAAGCTATCTTTACATTCATCTACTAGATTTCATAGTCCATATGGATAGCTATAACAAGCATAATCGAAATGAACTTGAGCATCACCATAGAAGAAAATATCTCACTATAGTTTATACTATAATATTGACGATACCTCTTGGCAACTAGATGAGCTTTATAGATCTTTATTTTTTCATCTGTGCCTCTTTTTCTTTTAAAGACCCACTTATACCATATGGATTTTATCCCTTCAGGTGGATCAACTAATGTCCATGCATCATTGACCTTCATGGACTCCATTTTGGATTTCATAGCTTCAAGCCACTTCTTAGAGTTGGATCTCTATATTATTTTCATGTAGGTGATTGGATCCTCATCAGTCTTATCGAGCTCGATAGGATCACCATCCTAGACCAAGTAACCATAGTATCTGTCTGGCTGACATGGTACTCTAACCAAATTCGGTTCAAGTTTAGCTACTTATATTGATTTCTCTATCTGTCGAACTTTCTTAAGTTTGACCTTAGAGGCATTAGTTTCTTCACCAAGAAACTCTTTTTTAAAAAAGATTATCTTAAGGATAATGAATATCTTTTATTCTTCAGTAAGGTGAAGTAATATCCTTTAATTTCTTTCAGGTATTCTATAAAAATGCACTTGTCAGATCTAGGTCCAAGCTTATATATCATTAAATATTTGATATAAGTCAAATACCCCCAGATCCTAAGATGTGAGAGTATTAGATTATGCCCTATCCATATCTCATATGGCATTATAGTTATAGACTTACTTGAAACTTTATTAAGAATATAATAAGCCAATTTAAGTGCATATCCCCAAAAAAAGATCGATAGACAGGCAAAATCCATCATGGAACAAACTATATCTAATAGAGTCCAATTCCTCCTTTTAGATACATCATTATGTCATGGTGTCTCAGAAGGAGTCTATTAGGAGAGATTCTCATTCTCTCTTAGATAAATTAAAAACTCACTGAAAAGGTACTCATCCTCTAGGTCATACCGAAGAGTTCTAATACTCTTCCTACTTTTTTTCTACCTTATTATGAAATTATTTAAATATTTCAAATGATTCCAACTTATGTTTCATCAAGTAGATGTACCTATACTTAGATAGGTCATTAGTGAAGGTAATGAAGTCAAATTATCTATCTCTAGCACTTAAGCACAAAGGTTCACATACATCAGTATGTACTAGGCCCAGGAACTCACTGATTTGCTCACCTTTTTCAATAAAAGATGACTTGGTCATCTTTTCAAGAAGACAGGACTTATAGATCAGAAGTAATTCACAATCACCGACTTTAATAATTTCTTCCTGAGTCAACCTATTTATTCTATTCTTCTTAATGTGACATAGCCTACATTGCCAAAGATAGATTGCAGATACATTATCAATTTTAGGATATTTGCTAGTGGAATAGACCATATTAATGGCTATGATTAAAAATAAATTTTATTGCTCAATTGTCTAGTAAAAATAATAACTGAAGGAACCAGATCTAGGATTTTATGGATAGATGTTGAAATTTTTTCAAGATCATGTAGTAGAAGACTTAAATAAATTAAATATTTATTTAAATAAATATGAAAATATCTTAGATCTAAAATTTATTATATGATCAAAGCATGATATTAAATTAAAAATTAAAAACATAAAGAAATAATTAACATGTTGATCTCATCAATATGTTACAATACTACATCTAATGCAGCTGTGAAACCAATAGATTAGATCTATTACCTATGCAAGTTATATATTCTAACTTGCTGATCTGGGCTTGAGGATGAAGTTGCGAGCCACACACATGTCCAACCTCTAGGAGTCGTCCACACGAGCATGATCAAAAATCCTGATATAGGAAATCAGCACAGTATGCTAGTACTATGTTGATCTTTCTTCGATGATCGATTAGATGCCTCTTTCTTCTGGATTTGGACTCTTTCAAAGAGGAGAAGATGGAGAAGAGGTTTTAGATCTAAGACTCTCTTAAAAAACCCAAGGAAGAAGGAACGAAGATGATGAATACAGCAACCCTAGAAGAAGACCCTCTTCTTCTTCTCTTTGCTCTTACCTAGACACCTAGTTTTGTGTCTATTGAATCTTAATGCCCAAGAATCCTTTCTCTCTGATTTTCATACACCCAAATCCTGTATCAAAGTTCTATGTTTCATGAAAAATTTAAGTAAAAATTTATTTTAAATAATAAGTTATGGAAGAGCCTTGTCTAGGTCAAATTTCTAGATAAGGCAGGACCATATATGGCAAGTTGTTGGGGCGCCCAACAATTGGGCGCCCCCTCCTCATCCCATATTGGGCACCCCCTCCTCATCCCATGCCATGGACCACCACAAAAAAGTACACAAAAACTCCTCTTTTTACCATGGAAATTAGAGAAGAAATCAGGATGGGGGCGGCACACAAGGGAAGAGTCAATGTTCGTTGGGATTCTATCATATAGAGTCCAATACCACAACAACTTTCCATCTATTGACTTGGTCCTTAATTAATTTCCAAGTAAATAGGAGAGTAAGAGAAGAGTGTGCATCAGAGGGCCTGGGGAGAG
This sequence comes from Cocos nucifera, assembly GCA_006176705.1. Lineage (NCBI taxonomy): Eukaryota > Viridiplantae > Streptophyta > Magnoliopsida > Arecales > Arecaceae > Cocos > Cocos nucifera. The sequence goes on from QRFJ01000568.1 coordinate 258,779, forward strand.
AATTTTCCATGAAAAAATTCTAAAAAATAGGAGTCGGGGGGTGTTGGGGTTAAGGTGGCGCATTGAGGGAAGTCCTAGTCATACTAGTACTTCCAATTTGACTTGGTCAAACAAAATTTTTTAACCAAATTAAATAAGATTTCTTTCAATACAATTAGAATAGGTCTTAATCCAACCAAAACCTTAATTAAATCAAATTAAATTTAAATTAATTTTGATTTAATTTCTAATTAAATTAGAGATTGGGTTGATACAAGTCCTAGTCTCACTAGGACTTTCAATTTGACTTGGTCCAACTTGATCTTTGGACCAAATAAAATAAAAATTTATATTATATAATTAAATAGATCTTAATTAAATTAAAAACCTAATTAAATTATATTAAATTTTAATTTCAATTTAATTTTTAATCAGATTAGAAATTAGGTTGATCCAAGTCCTAATTGAACTAGGACTAGTTCTTTCTTGCACTTGGCTTATCCAATAAGCCAATTAAACTTGATCCAATCAAGCCCAAACTAAATCTAATTAAATTATATTTAATTAAACTTAATATTAATTCTTTAAATTAATCAAATTAAATTAATTAGTAATCAAATTGCTAATCGATCCTCCTGTAATGCTTGCACTAGGTTAAACATCAATCGTATTGATTGTTTAACCCTAAAATAATTCTTAATCATTGATCAACCATCTGATCAGATTGTGAACTCTAATATATATGACCTCATAGGTCTGAACCTAAGTCAGTAATATAAAAATAGATTTTTATATCAATCGAAGTAATTATCTAGCAATGGTACCCAACGATCGGATAGATCGAATGTACAGAACAACATCCTTAGAACTCATGTAGATATAGTTTCCATATAATTCATCCCCTTGACCATAATGCTCGTAGGATACCTCAGAGTTCAACTGTCAACTCTGATCAGGCTGTCCATATTGTATTTCAAAATATTAAATTCATTTGATGGATTACCCTGGCCAAGGTTTTGCTATATTGAAATACATTGATACATTCTTCTCCAACTTTTGGAGTGGTCAATTTCATCTTGATCATATACCGACTTCACAAGTACTTGACTGTCTTAGAAGCCGTCCATTATTGAATTAAAAATTTAGTTAGTTCGGTACTAAAGCATAATGAGTTGCTTGTAAGTCACTGAGGTGATCTTAGATCTAAGGAACACTTATACCTATATCCCATCATAGATATTCTCGACAGTAGAATGCTCTAAAGTTGGTCACGTTCAATGATGATGTATCCATACATCTTATCTGTATGTCATACCAGTATCTTCATACTCTTTGGTTAAGAGAACAACCAACTCATATGGCATACAGTGACCTATGCTCGATAGATGCTGTCGTCCTAATTAACAGCCTATCATTTGATCGTGAACAGATTTAAGGACTAATCGATAAATTCTCTCTTTATCGAAGCTAAATAGTCCTAAGAACTTCATCACAATAATGGAGTTCATTAGAAGATGAATGCTTTATGATGAAAAATATCAAAAATATATTTTATTTATTAATAAATCAATTACAGATATAATGTAGCTCAATCATCAATAGGTTGATGATTAGCTTTGAAATATATATTTCAACAACTCCCACTTGTCCTAAAGCTACTTAGGATAGTGTCTAATACCCATCTTCAACTTGTGGTGGTTGAAATCCTTTATCATCAGGGCTTTAGTGAAGGGATCGATCAAGTTCTTCTTTTTGTCGATTTTCTTAAGGTCGATGTCACCTCTATCCATGATCTTCCGGACCAAGTGGAAGCGATGTAGGATGTACTTTATTTGCTGATGTACCTTTGATTCTTTCTCCTGAGCAATGGCACCAGTGCTATCATAATAGAGTAGGTTCGGACCATCAAGGGAGGATGCTACTCCAAGCTTGATGCTAAACTTTCTCAGCCACACAGCTTTCTTCACGACATTCGATGCTGCGATGTACTCTACTTTGCAAATAGAGTCTGCCAAAGTATGCTGCTTGAAACTCTTTCAGTAGATAGCTCCACTATTCAGAGTAAAGATATATCCCGACACGCTTCTACTATCATTATTGTTAGATTGAAAGCTGGAGTCCATAAACCCCATAAGTTTCAGATCTGACTCGCCATAAACCAACCATTGGTCCTTAGTATTTCTCAAATACTTAAGGATGGTTTTAACCACTTTTCAATGGTTTTCTTCAGGATCAGATTGGTATCTACTCACTACTTCTAATGATTATGCCACATCTGATCTCGTACATGTCATGGCATACATAACAGATCTCACTACCAAAGCATATGAGATTCTACTCATATGCTCTCTCTGTCTTTAAGAGTTATCAGACAATCCTTCTTAGAGAGAGAAATTTCATGGCCCATCGGGAGATAGCTCTTTTTTAAATTCTCCATGCTGAACCTCTTCAACATAGTATCTATGTATGTGGGCTGGAATAATTCAATCATCCTTTTAGATCTATCCATATAGATCTTCATCCCTAGGATGTAGGATGCTTCACCCAAGTCCTTCATGGAGAACTATGTGACAATCAGACTTTTATTTTCTATAGTGCAAAGATGTCATTTTCAATTAAGAGAATGTCATCCACATACAAGATAAGAAATACTACTGCTGGACCATTTGTCTATTTGTAAATGTAGGATTCTTCTCCATTCTTAACAAAGTCATACATTTTAATTACTTTATCAAAATGCATGTTCCAACTCCGAGATGCCTACTTCAGTCCATAAATGGATCTCTGAAGCCTGCACATCTTGGACTCATCTGTAGATGTGAATCCCTCAGGTTGTATCATATACACCTCTTCAATCAACTCTCCATTCAGGAAAGCTGTCTTCATATCCATCTGCCAGATCTCATAGTCTAGATGAACAACAATCGTAAGCATAATCTGAAACGATTTGAGTGTTGCCATAGAAAAAAACATCTCGTCATAGTCAATACCATAACGTTGACGATACCTCTTGACAACTAGATGGGCTTTATAGATCTCCACCTTTCCGTCTGCGCCCCTTTTTCTTTTAAAGAATCATTTACACCTAATGGATTTAACCCCTTTGGGTGGGTCAACCAATGTCCATACATCATTGACCTTCATGAACACTATTTTAGATTTTATGATCTCAAGCCATTTCTCGAAATCAGGTCTCTGCATAGCATCTATATAGGTGATCAGATCCTCATCATTCTCATCAAGTTTGATGGGATCACTATCTTGGACCAAAAAATCATAGTATCTATCCGGATAATGCGGTACTCTACCAGATCGCCTTAATGGTGTAGGTACACTGAGCTCTAGATCGGATCTAATCAAATTTGACTCAAGTTCAGCTACAGATGTTGATTTTGTTATCTATTGAATTTCATCAAGTTCAACTTTAGAGGCAACAGTTCCTTTACCAAGGAACTCCTTTTCTAAAAAGATTGCCTTAAGGCTGACGAACACCTTTTATTATTCAGCATGATAGAAATAGTAACCCTTACCTTTTTGGGGATATTTTATAAACACACACTTATCAGACCGGGGTCCAAGCTTATCTATATGCAAATATTTAATATAGGCCGGACAACCCCAAATCCATAGGTGAGAGAGTGTAGGCCTATGCCTGATCCATATCTCATATGGAGTCTTTGCGACAGATTTACTCAATACATTATTCAATATATAACATGCAGTCTCAAGAGCACAACCCCAAAATGAAACAGACAGACTAGCAAACTCCATCATGGATCAAACCATGTCCAACAAGATTCGATTTCTCCTTTTTGATACACCATTATACTGTGGTGTGCTAGGAGGAGTCCACTATGAGAGAATCCCATTCTCTCCAAGATATGTCAAGAACTCACTAGATAGATATTCACCTCCTCGATCCGATCGAAGAGTTTTAATACTCTTTCTAGTTTATTTTTTCTACTTCATTTCAAAATCTTTTAAACATTTCAAATGAATCCGACTTATGTTTCATCAGATAAATATATCCATACCTAGATCAATCATCTGTGAAAGTGATGAAGTAGAAATATCCACCTCTAGCACTAGTGCTCATTGGTCCACATACATTAGTATGTACTAGACCTAAGAGCTCAGTAGCTCTCTCATCTTTTTTAGTAAAAGATGACTTGGTCATTTTTTCAAGAAGACAGGACTCACAGGTTGGAAGTGATTCATAATTATTAACTTCGAGAATTTCCTCTTGGATCAATCTATTTATCCTATTCTTATTAATGTAACCTAGTCTACAGTGCCATAGGTAGATATCAAAGACATTATCTAATCTAGGATATTTTCTAGAAGTGTACATTACACTCACAGACTATGATAAAATATAAATATCATTTTTTTGTTATCCTTGCATTATTGTAACATTATTTATAATAATATCATAATAATCTTTCTTTATAGACAAATGATAACCATTTTTTATCAAAAGGCTAACAGAGATTATATTTATCAGAAAGGAAGAACAATAATGATATTCATTTAAAGAAATGATATTAGTATTGAGAATAAGTTGAACTATTCTCATAGCTAGAACTGGAACAGACCTTCCATCTCTAACATGCAGGAATCGCTTATTATTCTCAAATCTTCTACTAATTTGAAGTTTTTGCAACATATTGCAAATATGGACTAGACTTTCGGTATCCAATACCCAAGTAGAAGTATCACAAATAGAGAAATTATAAGGTGTTATCATATAACATCCTTGATTAGTAACTACTTGGTCATCTCTCTTATTTAGCCTATTGTGGTCATGAGAATCACGACACTAAGGACAACTCCTCTTCCAATGCCTCTGCTTCTTATAATAGAAGTACTCTGCCTGACCTAGGTTGACCTTATGTTCAAATTAGGCATAGAGGCCCCAGCATGAATCACTTCATGCTGTTGAACAACATTCAACTTTCGATACTTATTATCGAAATTGGATCCCATAAGTTAATCACTGTCTAACAGTGAATGGAGCAACTGTGGTTTGGGTTTAACTACATAAAAAAGAACCAAAAATCTAATTAGTAATTGATTCATTAAATCTAAAGATTTAGATTTTAATCAAAAGATCTTCCATTATTTTATTCGAACAGATAGCCTCTACCTCCAATTCAAGAAATTATCCTAATTTCTTAATGGATACTAGAATCTACATAGACTGCACATAAGCCCAACTATGCTTAGTCAACCCATGTACATCTAAGGATAGGTTCATAACCAATTATTTTTCTAAATAATTTTTAGTAATTTAATTTTGCCCCAGGTATCTTTTCAGTAGGCTAGGGCCTCCACTGAAAGTTTCGGTTAGGTCCAACCATTAACATGATCATACTTGGTCCATCTAGCTAATGAATGATTAAGTCCAACTATGGTTGGTCAACCTAGCCATCATTTAGAGAGATGCATCCAAGAAATCATATTATGAATGATAATTCTATTAGCGGATAAGCACCGGGCCTATGGGCCTCCAATGATTATCCAACTAATGGATCTATTATCATCAACTTAATAGGAGGCTATGATCTAGTTATCACCATAACTATTTCATTTTATGGACTTAATAATTTTAGAGAATTTAATTGATTTGATTTAGAGAAAGAGGATCAGATGAACTAGCTTATCATGATTCTTCCACTAACTTCACTAAGTCAGCTTAAGAGAGACCATTAATAGACTGGTTTAGGAGTACCTAAATCAGTTATAATGATTTACCTAGCTGACATGGATCAGCTCGAATAGTCAAGTGATCCGATCAAAATATAATTTCACCAAAAGGCCAGATAGTTCGATCAATAGGAGGATCTACCAAAGCTTGCCTTAGACATCATCAAAAATGGTCAGATAAGCAGGTTGCAAATTAAAGACCATCAGTCTGTTTTACCTTAAACATCAACTGATTTAATTAGTTTTAATTAGATCAACCTAACAATTTGTGATAGACCTCATGGCCAAGAATCAAGTCCATCTTGGATCTCGTTAAAAATATGGACTTGACCAACTACAACTATTGTAATTGATCTAGAGAATTCTTGACCTAATCTAAGACAACAATTGATTAGATTTAGTCAATTCTTTAATTATAACCATTCTTTAATCTAACCCTAGGTCTAACCCAATTAATGGACCTAATCCCCACTAACCCTTTTAACCCAATGTGTTATGATTCGTGTCTTAGGATCTTCAATTTATAATTCTAGATCCTGATCAAATATCTTCTTAATTCTTAATTAAGTTTTAGGCTGAGAATTGGGATTCAGCTTTTTAAAAATAATTTTAATATTTATAAAATATTTTTGTAATATGGTTCTATCAACCAAGTTGCATGTTTGATTCATAATCAAAATACAAGTAACATAAACATAAATCTACTTTAGATCTAATCTAAATAGGTTCATGTAATTAAAATAGTTTCAACACCAATCAATTATAAATCAACTTAGATCAAATCTAACATATTTATGATGATTAAAATTAGATTAAAATATTTTTAATTAGATCATAAAATCTTTTAGATCTAATCTAAAATTTTATGATCAATATTTTAGATCAGCATGTACTAGGATAATCTTTTCACTATAAGGGATAAACTTTACAGCAGGATAACCCTATAGCAGTCCATGCAATCTAACACTTTATTTTTAGATCTAAAATTATTTTAAATCTATTAAATTATAAATAAAATAAAATTAAATATAATAAATTTATGATTAGGAATAGTTCATCACGAACTAGGATAACTTTTTCATCGTAAGGGATAAACCTTACAGTAGGACAACCTTATAGCAGTTCGTAAGATCTAAATTTTTAATTTTAGATTTAATAATTAGATTATAAATTATATCTAATCTAATAAATAATCTAAACATGCTCAAGAAAATCATGTAATAAGAATCTAGGCTCTGATACCAATTGAAGAAACCAGATCTAGGATTTCATGGATAGATCTTGAAACTTTTTCAAGATCATGCAGTAAAAGACTTAAATAAATTAAATATTTATTTAAATAAATATAAAAATACTCTAGATCTAAGATTTATTATATAATCAAGATATGATATTAAATTAAAAATTTAAAATATTAAAAAAAGATTAACATGTTGATCTCATCAACATGTTACAACACTTCATCTAATGCAGCTATAAAACAAATAGATCAGATCTATTACCTGTGCAAGTTAGACATTCTAACTAAATGATCCAGGCTTGAAGATAAAGTTGTGAGCTACACACATATCCGGCCTCCAGGATTCATCCACACGAGCCCACAAGCACGATCAAAAATTCCGATATAGGAAATCAGCACAGTATGCTAGTATTGTGCTGATCTTTCTTCAATGATCGATCAGATGCCTTCTTCTTCTAAATTTGGACTCTTCCAAAGAGGAGAAGGTGGAGAAGAGATTTTGGATCTGAGACTCTCTTAGAAAACCCAAGGAAGAAGGAAGGAAGATGATGAACACAGCAATCCTAGAATAGGACCCTCTTCTTCTCTTTTCTCCCATCTAGACACCTAGATTTGTGTCTATTGAATTTCAATGCCCAAGAATCCTTTCTCTCTAATTTTAATACACCCAAATATTATTTCAAAGATCTATGTTTCATAAAAAATTCAAATAAAATTTTATTTTAAAAAATAAGTTATGAAAGAGCCTTGTCTAAGTCAAATTTCTAGACATGGCAGGATCATATATGACAAGTTGTTGGGGTGCCCAACACCTGGGCGCCACCTCCTCATCCCATGCTGTGGACCACCACAAAAGAGCACACAATAGACTCCTCTTTTTACCATATAAATCAGAGAAGAAATTAGGGTGGGGGTGGCACACAAGGGAAGAGTCAATGTTTGTTGGGATTCTATCATATAGAGTCCAATACCACAACAACTTTCCATCTATTGACTTGGTCCTAAACTAATTCCTAAGTAAATAGGAGAGGAAGAGAAGGGCATGCATGAGAGGGCCTGGGGAGAGGATTTTTCATGAAAAAATCCTAAAAAATAGGAGAGGGGGGGGGGGGGGGGCTAAGGTGGCGCAAGGAGGGAAGTCCTAGTCATACTAGCACTTTCAATTTGACTTGGTCAAATAAAATCTTTTAATTAAATTAAATTAGATTTATTTTAATCCAATTAGAATAGGTCTTAATCTAACAAGATCTTAATTAAATTAAATTAAATTATATTTTTATTTAATTTTTAATTAAATTAGAGATTGGGTTGATACAAGTCCTAGTCTCACTAGGATTTTCAATTTGACTTGGTCCAACTTGATCTTTGGATCAAATAAAATCAGAATTTATTTAACCCAATTAAAATAGATCTTAATTCAATTAAGAACTAATTAAATTAGATTAAATTATATTTAATTCTAATTTAATTTCTAATCAGATTAGAAATTGGGTTGACCCAAGTCCTAATTGAATTAGGACTAGTTCTTCCTTGCACTTGGCTTATCTAATAAGCCAATTGAACTTGATCTAATCAAGTCTAAATTAAATCTAATTAAATTATATTTAATTATACTTAATCTCAACCCTTTGGTTTAATTAAATTAAATTAATTAGCAATCAAATTGCTAATCGATCCTCTTGCAACGCTTGCACTAGGTTAAACATCAATCATATTGATTGTTTAACCCTAGAATAATTTTTAATCGTTGATCAACCATCCGATCAGATCATGAACTCTAATGTGTGTGACCTCATAGGTCTAAACCTAAGTCAATAGCACAAGATCAAATTCTTATACCAATCGAAGTAATAATCTAGCAATGGTAACCAATGGTCGGATAGGTCGAATATATAGAACAACATTCTTAGAACCCATGCAGATATAGTTTTCATATAATTCATTTCCTTGACCATAATGCTCGTAGAATACCTCAGAGTTTAACTATTAACTCTAATCAGATTGTCCACATTGTATTGTAAAATATCAAATCCATTTGATGGATTATCCTGACCAAGGTTTTGTTATATTGAGATACAGTGATATATTCTTCTCCAACTCTTGAAGTGATCAATTCCATCTTGATCATACACCAACTTCGCAAGTACTTGACTATGCCTAGAAGCCTTTCGTTACTAAATTAAAAATTTGGTTAGTCTGGTACCAAAGCATAGTGAGTTGCTTGCAAGTCACTGAGGTGATCTCAGGTCTAAGGGATACTTATACCTATATCCCATCAGAGACATTCTCGATAGCAAAATGCTCTGAAGTTGGTCACGTTCAATGATGATGTATCCATATATCTCATCTATATGTCATACTAGTGTCTCCATACTTCTTAGTTAAGAGGACAACCAACTCATATGGCATACAACGACCTATGCTCGATAGACGCTGTTATCCTAATTAACAGTCTATCATTTGGTCATGAACAAATTTAAGGACTAATTAATAAATTCTCTCTTTATCGAAGCTAAATAATCCTAAGAACTTCATCATAATAATGAAGTTCATTAGATGATGAATACTTTGTGATGAAAAATATCAAAAATATATTTTATTTATTAATAAATCAATTACAGATATAATGTAGCTCAACTATCAATAGGCTGACAATTGACTATGGGATACATTTTTCAATAATAACACCATTCAAAATGATATTACAAAAAGAAATTATTAAATTTTATAATTATTTTTGGATAAAAGGACTATAGCAATGACATTCAATAAAAAACTTGAACAAAAGTGATATTCACTAGGAACAACAATATGAAAATTAAATATAAGCTTTATGACTCCTAAAGCTAGAACTAGAATCGGTCTTCCATTCCCAACATTCAAGAATCTCTCATCTTCTTCAAACCTCCTACTAATCTATAAATCCTATATCAAATTGCAAATATGATAAGAACTTTCAGTATCTAATGTTCAGTCAGTAGTATCACATATTAAGAAATTGCAAAGAGCTATCATATAATTACCTTGTCCAATAACTGATTGCTTCTTTCTCAGCCTATTCAGATCTAGGGAGGTAATGTACCGAGGATAGTTTCTCTTCTAGTGCCCCTATTTCTTACAATAGAAGCACTCCATCTGGCTATGATTGGGCTTGAGTTTCTTGGTCTAACCCTGCACTGATATCCGAGCTTGCTGCTATACCTTCTTAGTTTTCTTCTTCTTGTTCTTCTTTCTTTTCTTAAGGGATCAACAACCAGAAGAAGACCTTCCCACTATATCTACCTACTCTTTATGGAGCTGGTAATCCTTTCAAAGTTCTGCAACAACCTTAGTAAACCATGATAGTTAACTATAAGCTTTGTCATTCTAAAATGAGTAAGAAATGAGAGGAAAGTCTTTGGCAAGGAGTTCAGAATAGCATCTTTTCCAAGTTGCTCATGCAAGAAAAAGCCGAGCTTGCTCAAGCGCTCAATCATCTCGATCATGTACAATATATGATTAGTGACTGATGCTGCATCCCTCATCTAGTCATTGAAGATAGCACAACTAGTCTTGTGCCTCTCAATATCATCGGGTGTGCCAAAGAACTCATTCAACATTTGAAGCATGTCCTGTGGTCGAGCATTCTCAAACTTGTGATTGAATTCGTCGCTCATAGCCACCAACATAATACAACAAACTATGATTTAGTCATTGAACCACTTCTGGTAGGTGTCTCAGACCATCTCATGCACGTTCGGAGATAGCTCCTTAGGTGCCAAATCTATCAAAATGTACAGAATCCATTTATGCTCCAGAATAATTTTTAACTTTCAATATCAGTTATCAAAGTTTGATCCCATTAATTTATCACTATCTAATAGTAATCAGAGCAATAAGGTAGTGGCCATGACTGCATAAAAAAAAAATCAAAAATCTAATTAGTATATAAATTATTAAGTCTAAAGACTTGGACTTTAGGTTAAAGATTTTTCCACTATTTTATATGAATTGATAGCCTCTACCACCAATTCGAGAAATTACCTTAATTGCTTAGTAGATATTAGAATCCACACTGATTGTACACAAGCCCACTTTGGTCGGTCAATCCATATGCATCTATGGATAAGTTCTTAATCAATTATTTTTTAAATAATATTTAGTAATTTAATTTTACCTCAGAGCCTAATTAGTAGACTTTAGTCTTTACTGAAAAGATCTGGTTAGATTCAACCATTAACATGACCATACTTGGTGCATCTAACCAACAAATGATTAGGCCCAACTTTGGTCAGCCAACCTAACTACCATTAGAGAGATACGGCCAAGTTATCATATTATGAATGATAATTCCAGTAGCCAATAAGCACCAATCCTTTGGGCCTCCAATGATTATCAAACTAGTGGATCCATTATCACTCAACTAAATGAAAAGCTATGATCTAGTTATCACCATAACTATTTTATTTTTAAGGATCTAATAATTTTAGAGGATTTGGTTAACTCATTTAAGAGAAGAGAGAAGATTGATTAGCTAATCATGATCCTCTCATTGACATCACCAAGTTAGATCAAAGGAGACTAAAGATAAGTCGGTCTAGGGACACCTAAATCAATCACACTAATTTACTTAATTGATATGGGTAAGCTCGAATCATCAAGTGATCTAATTAAAATCTAATTCACCATGTTAGCCAGGTAAGTAAAATCAGTAGAAGGGATATGCTATTAACTCACCATAGACTGAATCTATACGATTATCTTTCAATTAAAAACTACTGGTCTAGACTGCTAGACTTATCTTGGACACTAACTAGTTAATTAGTTTTAATTTGATCCACCTAATAATTTTAGGCTCAACTACTAAGCCAAAAATCAAGTCCATTTGGTTCTTATTAAAGACATAGACTTGACCAACTACAACTATTGCTATTGATTTAGAGTATCCTTGATCTAATCTAAAATAACACTTGATTATATTTGATCAATTACTCTAGTTAAGTTCATTCTTTAATCTAATTTTAGGTCTAACCTGATTAATGAACCTAATTCATACTAACCCATTAATCCATGTGTTATGCTTTTATCTTACGATCATTAATTCATAATTCTAGATCCTAATTTACAATACTTAATTCTTAATTAAGTAAAAGACTGATGGATTGGGGTTTAGTATTTGAAAATAATATTCAAGTTTGGTAACATATTTTAACAATCTAGTTCTATTCACTAAATGGGTCGATTATTTTAGAAATGGATCGGCTTATTTCATAAACAACAACTAGTTGCATGTTTGAAATAAAATTTATGTATGATACATAAAATAAAATCATGAATCTATTTTATATCTAATCTAAACATATTCATGATCAATATTTAGATTAAAATAATTTTAAAATAATTCTTTCACTTTTTATTTTCATGGGATATAATCACAGCGGCATCCCTACTACCATAAGAAAATCCCATCGAATGAAAGGAGATGGCCTTTAAACTATACTTTTCTCCTATGGTCGGACGACCATGGAAACCAACCCAATCCAATTAATTGCTACTCAAACTAAAAAACATATCATATATATCAAAAATTAGATTTCTAATTAGCATATATATCATATTAAATGATCTAGTGCTCTAATGCCATTGATGGAAAAGTAGTAGGGTTTCTAACATGCATTTCAAAAATTCTTCAAAAAATTCTAGTAAAAAATTAAATGATTAATCTAATTAATCTAACATGCTAGTGATCCAATCATTAAACATCCTACTCTAAGATTGTAATATGATATATATGTATATTAGAAAATCTAAAAATATAAACATAAAGTAGTAAATCATATTTACTACTCTGCACTACTCGTATTCAGAATATGATACATATGTGCAGGTAGTCGATCACCATAAACAAAATCTTAGACAGGAGCTCCTCTCATCATGATGCAGCCACACAAAGCTTCTTGCCTCTATGGATCATCCACATGAGGCTCTAAGTCCTGATGGCTCTGCCCAAGGCTAGCACCTTGCCAGAACTTTCGACGGCTGATGTATATCGATCTAAATCAATCTTCTTCTTCTGATTGCTCGAATGCTCCAGAAGATTAGAAAGAAAAGTAGGAAGGATGAGGAAGCTCTTTAAAAAATTTTGTGGAGTTATGACACTTACAACTCTCAATCTCACTTTTCGAATCCTAGGATAAAAACCTAGGATAGCATACACCCAAAACCCTAACGCCACTCTCTCTAGATTTTTCTCTTGGGAAAAACCCAGGTTTCACACACATAGATAGAGGTAGATGTTAGATATATGTGCCCTAAAAGCCAAAATTGGCTGACACTTGTAATACACTTCTAGAGGCAAAATTATAATTTTGACTAAAATAAATAAAATGGGTTATTTTCTATCACATATATGTATTTAGTGTCTGTGATACATCCTTTGAGTTAATGATAATGATAATTCATATTTTCAAGTGTTAAAAATTTAAGACATGAATAATCATTATTAACTCATAAAATGCTTCCGACCATAGGATCATCACGAGGATGGTGATTGATTCGGAAGGTCGGTGTACAATCGCTTTCTTTTAGTAAATGAGTCTTGAGTCTATGGTGTGGAGACACCGGAGCGAGAGTACAGATACTCGTTAGAGAAAGAGGGCACTGAGCGTGACCACCTCGAGTAGTCATTAGGAAGTCTACCTTCTCGTCAATGACTGACTCGATGCTGCAGTGGTGTGTCTGATTTTTTGACCTAAGATGCATCGACAGTTCACCTTAAGGGTGTTATAGTTTGACTACACCAAAACTCAGTCTCCTAGCCATACGGAACTCTGAGGTGTATGTTGGCTATAGCATGTTCATTGTAGGAACTGGATAGCATCAAGATGGAATCTATCTACCTCGATGGTGGAGGAGCAGCCCTATGATGATCATGAGAATCAAGTCCAGAAGTTCATGACCATGGCAAAGTGAAATAATAGAAAGAGTTTCTATTTAGGTTTTCACATTGGACTTGAATCGAATGATTACATCATATGACAGAGACTAGGGTTTGACGAGTTCACCTTAACCCTAATTTGATCGGAGCACAAGATAGAAAAACTTAATCACACAGGTAGCTGCACCAAGAGGTTCGCATTCAGCTCTGATGGGTTGCTGCCATATATTGTTAGGTGTCAATGGTGGATTTTGGGAGTAATTAGAATGATTTGATGATCGATCATTTTAGCTGTTCGAATCAGAAGAGTTCTGATCCATTGAAAGGAGTTTCGATGATGTCGATGATAGAGATCATGATATATCCCATTACCATATAAAACTGAACCTAACTGGGTCACACAAATAAGGGTTTGAATCTGGTGATCATCAATTGAACTAATCCAGTTCAATTGATCTGAATGAGATTCAATTAGGTTCAAGAAAATCGTGCTAGCACTCGACTGAACCTAACGTTCTTCTTTTACTATCATAAATAGTTGTCCTGACTGAGCCAAAAAGTATTTGTGCTCATTCAGAGGCCTTCACTTGGTCTGATTGGAGCCTATCTAGGTTAGAAAAAGGTTGTCTTATTTTGTAAGATAATATCTATCATTTTTGGTCACCTGCCATTTCTCGTCCTTTGACTTTGGTCAAAAATTAATCTTTGACTGGTCAAACATTGACCATTGATACTTTGACTTCTGTCCATGTGTCATGCACCTATTGAAGAGCTGGTGGGGGCCTGTCCCCTATCAGAACCTGGTAAGGAGGAGGGTGCACGCCACCCTTGGCGTGTGCCCAAGCTGGAGGCACCCAAGAGTTCCTGTTGGACAGGGACTCCATCTTCTTTTTGGATTTCGATTAGAGTTCTCCTAAGAACCAAGTTTGACTGATCTTAGGCACCATCTAAGGAGGAATCCAAGGGACTCTATTCCCACCAATCAGATTTAGATCTGATTTCATAAAGGATTGTGATTGGTTGGAAAGAAGAGGAGTTGGATCACGCTTAGTCAGTAAATAAGACCCTACGCCCAACTTAAAGAGTAATTGAGATTTCCACGCCCCAAGGCTGCCTCTCCTCTCCTCCTCCATGCCAAAGAATCTTCTCCCTCTCCTCTCCATGTCCAAAAGTATTTTGGATTCTTGGTTGGTGCAATCCAGATGAGAGAAAGGCGACTGAAAGCTAGAAGGCTGCGCTGCTGTAAAGGACAACTGCTGATCTTCGAAAGGAGTTTTGAAGATCCTCCAGATTAGATCCAGATTTGATTTTTGAAGATGTGATAGAGAAGAAGAGGATCTCTAGATCCAGTCTGAGTGGATACCGATAGAGTCCAAGCACTTGCATGGCTAGATCCAAAACCTTCCGCTGCTTACAGGATCATCAATGGATAATAGAATTATCCTACATCAAGGTAAATTAAATTTGATTTAATTTATTTTAATTTTATTTTTATTATTAAAATAATAAGGATTAGATCTAAAATATCCTAGATCTAATTAGGATCAAAGAGAAAAATTTTTAAAATATATCTCTTGATCCGATCAGATCTGAATGAACTTGATCCGAGAAATCATGATTTTTCTTCAATTGGTATCAGAGCCAAGGTTCTAAAAGTATTTAGATCTAATTTTAAATTTATTATAATAAAAAAATAAATAATTTTAGATGTCACATGAGATGTGATCAGATCTAAAATTAGAAAAAAAAATAAAATTAAATAATTTGGATCTAAGATTAGAAAATATGCATGACTAGTTCTAAAATAGAATAGTTCTATAGAATAGTCTTATATATTTTTAATTTAATTTGATTAAATTATATTTTAGTTTTATTTATTTACTATTTTTTGATATTATAATTATTATAATAACATCTAAAAAATAGTAAATAAAAATTATTTAATTTTAAACATCATATGAGATATGATTGATGCATGTCTAGACTAATTATAGAATAGTTCTACATAGTTGTCTAGATTAGAGTTTATTTTGATAAGATCAATTTAAATATAATTTTTTAGATTATTATGAGATAATTTAGATCTAAAAATATGCATGATTCGATACATGAGATGTATGCAAAATATGCCATGATTAGATCTAATTTGTATATGAGATATATGATATAGATCTAAAATTATTTTGTAGTATTACATATTCCTGATTAAGGCATTCCTCTTGGCCGTTCGATCATAAGAACGAAGAAGAGTTTAAAAGCCCTCTCCTCCCATCCAATGGGGTGTTCTTATGACATGTAGGGGTGCTGCACGTTTCGTCCTTAATTAGAAACCCAAAACTTACTTTCTGCAAAATCCTAGATCCTGAAACCCTAGGATTTATTGTGCATATTTTATTTATAAACTCTACTTAATTAAGAATTAAGATTATGGAATATCAATTAGGTCTAAAATTAAGAATTTCAGATCTAAGACATATTCATAATACTGGGTTCGGGCTTGGTTAGCTCAATTAGGTCTAAGTGGTTGATCAAACTGAATCAAGAGTTGGTTAGATGGGATCAACAATGCTTAAATTGATCAACCTAATAGGATTAAGTCTGGGTCAAGATCGAGTCACGATCAAGCAAGACCTAATTAGGCTCAGAGGTTAGAGTCTAGATTGTAGGCTAACCCAATTGGTTCTGGCTCAATAATTTGGTGTCTAAGGTAAGTTTGGCACATATGATCGATTGGATTTTAATTGGAAGCTACTCAACCTGAATGCATTCTTGTACGAGTTAATGGCATATCCCTTCCATCGGTCTCACTTACCTGACCATATCTATTAATCTAGTTCTGATTTGAGGTGGTTAATAATCCGAGCTAACCCATGCCACTAGGTTAGTCATAATTGTTATGAGTATAACAAGTCTAGTTTAATGAGACTTGAATTAATTCTTCCTAAGAAAAGATTAAGTCTGAGATCTTCCACCATTGTAGATGTGCAGGCCCTTCCTGGGGTTGATTATTCTTGGTTGGATACAGTGGCTCAATTGCACCGAAAAGACACAACCATGTCTATTAGGCATTGGATGCTATGGGCTAGAGGATGAGTTGGGCTCAATATTTTGGATATGGTGAGAGACTCAATTAGAAATTCAGTCTGTGCAAATGGTGGGTCTGACTTAACTAAGGAGTGGATCAATATTCTGGATACGGTGAGATTCATAAATTAGAGATCAAGTTTGGGTGCACCATGATTAGAGAATCATTGAACAAGAGCTGTTCACTCATTGGCTAACCCATCACCAATAACTGTTAGGTGAGGTGATGAGTTAGTTGGTGAGACCGCACCATCCACTAGAAATCATTAATCATGGAGATTTTCGCATCTCTACAGAGGGAGTGTAGAAATTCAAGAAAATAGTGAAAGCTAATTTGTTTAAAAAAAATTTCTAAATAAATGGTCAAATCATAATTATAGTATCTAACTAGAATCTTTGACTCTCTATAGAAAATGTCTGCATCCAACCCATTGGCACGTATCTTGACAACATGACTGACCGGATCTAATTA